>VMDR010022122.1:0-16403 GCA_007922815.1 Macrotus californicus
TTATGAGCAAATAGTGTAAGTTGTGTTTTTTCAAAATGAAATAAATTAGTTGTTCTTTAAAAAAAGATAATGCTAATTGTGCTTATTAAAGAGTGGGTGGCTTGAGAAGTGCTGGTACAAATTGAAGTAGAAGAAGAACCTGAGGATCTTTCTGTCACAAAGCCATTCTTGGCCCACCTCTAATTGTTCTCTGGGGCATCTGGAAGTTACTTCACTTCTTCGTCTTTTATGTCCAACCATTTTAAATAATATATGAATTCTTAAGGTCTTGAGTTGCAGTGGCCACATGACCCTCCCCTTCTCAGAGGCCCTTGAATATGACTTGAGTCTGCCCATTCCTGCTGCCCAAACATTTCTGTGTCTGCTTCAGAGTAAGCCTTTCATACAGGGTACTGTCAGTGTGTTCAGGGTGACCATGGACAATCCTTGTGCTACTAAACATGTCACGTAGTGGTTTGGTGTGCCTGTTTGCTAATAAGTATTTATGGATTTGACAGAGATTAGTCTGTTATCATAATAAATCTCTGGGTAATGAGATTGGAGGAAGAAGGCTGATAACTCAAAATGCCAGGTATAGGTTTGACACCAGGAGGAAACATGTAGATAAATCCATCATGTAGAACAAGGCAGTTGAAATGGACTCTTTAGATAGTCAATGTCATGGGGAGAAAAGTAGAGAGGACTGTTACAGGTTTTAAAAGGTTAGCCAAAGCAATCTTGAGAAAGAAGAACAAAGCTAGAGGCATCACAATCCCTAGTTTCAAGCTATATTACAAAGCTATAACAATCAACACAGTATGGTATTGGCATAAAGCCAGACACACAGATCAATGGAACAGAATAAAGAGCTCAGAAATAAACCCACACATATATGGTCAATTAACTTACAGCAAAGGAACCAAGAATATACAATGGGGAAAGGACAGTCTCTTCAATAAACGGTGTTGGGAAAATTGGACAGTCACATGAGAAAGAATGAAACTGAACCACTCTTTTGCACCATTCACAAAAAGTAATTCAAAATGCATCAGAGATTTGAATGTAAGACCTGAAGCCATAAAAGTCCTAGAAGAAAACATAGGTGGTAGTAAGCTCCTTGATGTAGATATCTTGGTGATAATGTCTTTTTTAATTTTTAATTAATTAATTAATGTTTTAAAGAAAAGGAAAGGGAGATGGAAAGAGACAGAGCAAAACATCAATGTGCGAGAGAGACATTTGTTGGTTGCCTTTCACCCCTACTGGGGACTAAACCCACAACCTAGGCATGTGCCCTGACCAGGAATTGAACTGGTGATCCTTCACTTTGCAAGATGATACCCAACCAACTGAACCACCATTTTCGGACAGGGAAAAATGTAAAATATTCTTGCTATGAATTCTAATCTTTTGGAAGAGGAAAACACCCTCTCCATTTGTTTATGTATATCAACTCATAGTTTCTTACTTTGTTCAATGGCTTATAATCCTTTATTTTTATTATTCATTTGATGCTCAAATTTTTCCTGGTTTTGTCAGTAGGAGTATTTTTAAGGTGGCTTCTGTGTCATTTTAACATGTCTGTTGGGTAAAATTTGCATCTGAAGATCACACATTGAATGTATTAAATTTCTTAGGTATGGTCATATTATTAAGATTATGTAAGAGAATGTCCTCTTTTCTTGGGAGATGTATTTAGGGGCGAAGTGCCATGATATTTGCAATCTGCTCTCATATAGGTCAGCAACAAAAAAAGGGGAATATTTGGTATGATTTATATCTATCTATCTAGAGAGATAGAAAGAGAAATAAATGTGGCAAAAGAATCAACTCTGTATAGAGGGTATACCAATATTTAGTATGCTATACTTTCAATTTTCTGCATGTTTAAATTTTTCACAATAGAATTTTAGGGAAAAATAATATAAACACAGAGAAATAGCTCTAAAAATAGTTGATCCACTTTTCTGAAAATATGGTTGTGATATGGCATACACTCAAGGCTTCACTGTCTTTCCCTCAGATCCAGGGTGCAAGAAGATTAATTTTTTTAATGAACATTTCTATTTGTCAGCTTACAAATGTCCTCTGCAATTCAATTAAATGAAAAGTTTGCTCATAAATTGCCTGAAAGCAATGACCTCATTAAAGTATGTAAATGCTGCTTCTCAGATCTCATTTATACATTTTCATTTGTTCTTACAAAGTTATTTTATAATCCAATCCCTGTCTCAATCGCCATAGGTTTTAGATTAATAATGGCCCATAAAGGGAGCTTTAATAAGTAGAGTATGTGGAAATGTGCATTCCAATGGTAACCTAACCACAGGAGAATGAAAAAGCAAGCAATGCAAATCTTCTTATACTATTTCATACTTTTTCTATCTAATTTTTCAGAGTCTTTTACACATGATCAGATGTATGCATTTACAATCATGGAGGTTTGGCAGGCATGGGGGGTGTTGTGAGAAAGCTAAGGAGTGAGCCATACAGGAGGGGCCCTGTGGTAGTTTTAAAGTGTGTCCACAAATTTTTTGAAACTCTTCCCCTTCAAAAGGTGAAGACTAATTTTCCTCCCCTTGAGTATGGGCTAAACTCAACGACACTTCTAAATCAAGAATACAGCAGAAGTGACACGCTACTTCTGAGACTGGATGGTCTAAGCATGGCGGTTGCCTCCTTACTCTTTCTCTCTCATGGCTCACTTGCCATGTCATCAGAACACTCAAACAGCCCTACAGAGGGTCCACATGGCAAGGACCTGAGGCCTCCTGCCCACAGCCATGGAATGTGCCATCTTGGAAGCAGACCCTCCAGGCCCCGTGAAACCTTCAGATGACTGCAGCCCCAGCTGACATCTTGACTGCAGCCTCAGGGGAGACCCTGAGCCAGAACCACCTGGATTCCTAACCCTTGGAAACTATGAGCTAATAAACATTTATTATTTTGAGCCACAACATTTAATTTGTTCTAAGACAATACATCAGTAATACAGGCCCTCACAGTATCATTATTTGGGTCTAGTTGTCATGCTTGAGGGTCAGGAAATTTTTCTTCTCTAATCCACTTATCTAACAGCATATGAGGCTTCATAAAAGGAAGAGGCTTTTCTGAACTCTTGGTATTGGTGTGTGTAACCTATGATGCTGTACTTCTTCCCTGTTGTCTAAAGGGTTTTTGATAAAGTAATTTCCCATCTGGGGGAAGAGTACCTCTCAGCTAGTATGTTTTCTAGAGGCAGAAAGTCCTTTAGAAAATTCATAAACCCAGAATGTCCAAATCACTTAATAAAACATTGCATAACGTTGCAACAATCCTATGATGTAGGTACCAGTTGCCTGATCTCAAAGCTGAGGGGATTGAAATATGTATTAGGGATGTACACCACCTTGGAAGAATATTAAAAGTATTAAAAGTTTTCCTCATAAATATCCAATGACTTGTACATTGTCGAAGAGACAGAGAAAGCAAGGCATGAAGAATAGAACAGATACAAGGCACACAGGCCAGGAGAAAGGTATCCGCCTTACTCCCAAACAAGACCTTCTTAAGGATTACTTCATGAAAGGCTGTTTGAAGGCCTAATCAAGTTGACATGGTCCTCAATCCCCAATTCCCTTGAGGCCTTGGAAACCCAGCCAGCTCGTGCCTAAACAATGAGCTTCCACATTGCTACTTCCCTTTGAACTGTTGCCTCCTTTGAAGGAAGCATCAGAGGGTCTTGAAGGACAAAAGTGGCTGCTCTCTCTGTTTTCAAAGACACTGGGAGCGGGCGAATGGAAAGAGCTGTTGGTAACTTTATGTTGTGTCAGAAATTTGACAATCACCATCTGGGGAAGTAACACAACATGGTTCAACCTGATATGGGCTGTAGCAGACCCCCAGACATGCTGGTCTGTTCTCAGTACCTCGGTCAAAGGCCATTCACTGTCTGGCCAGGCTTCAGAAAGGAAAATACCAGATCTAAAGCCAAATAGATCATTGTCATTGCCTTAGTCGTGGTTCTGCTACTAACTGGCTGTGTCCCTTCACTCGGAATCTCAGTCTCTTTATCCACAGATGTCGATAAAATGTGTTCTCAGGCCTTTTTTAGCTCTGCCACTTCATGATTCAATTCTGCTCATTCCACGGAGTGAATGGATCCAATTTGTCTTAGTTGGGTACTTCCACAAGTTTAGTTTTCTCAGTAAATACCTAGTTTTTCTCCATTAGAATTGACTTTGTGAGTACAATCTGTTCAGCTAGGAAGGATCTAATCTACCATGTTTTCCTTCGCTCTTCCTGGAAATAACCAGCAGAAAATGATGTATGGCTGTTTATGAAAAATTCCTTTCTGGTTAATGTTGTGGTAAATCTTGTCATTTAAAAAAATACAGAGGAAGGCTGTGGCTGGTGTGGCTCAGTGGATTGAGCGCCGGCCTGTGAACCAAAAGGTCACTGGTTCAATTCTCAGTCAGGGCACATGCCTGGGCTGGGGGCCAGGTCCCCAGCTGGGAGCGTGCAAGAGGCAACAGACCGTTGTCTCTCTCACATCAGTGTTTCTCTCCCTTTCTCCTTCCCTTCTCCTTTCTCTAAAAATCAATCAATAAAATATATTTTAAAAAATAAAAATAAAAGTCATAGAGGAAGTCTATATAGTTGAGGAAAACATGATAATTCTGAGCAGGACATTTTTCAAATATTTTCTCTGTGAAAACTCACTGAGCACTAACAAAGAGTATTGGCAAATGGAATTCTTCTCCTGTGACTCAGCTGTTAATTTATTGAGGAGTCAATAGGGGCATAGGGACTATTTCATTTTTTAATTTCCTCTCTGGTGTAACTCCTCAAAATGACAAAAGAAATCACCATTTAAGGTGGGCAAGCATGGTTTTGCCCCAGACATTCCGAGTGTATATTTTCATTTCAGTGCAACATAGTCCTAGTTAAAATGACAGAAATACTGAGTTAGGCTTCTGTGGTTACTTAAAATTCACAACACTGTTCAACAGAAGTTTCTGCGTTGATGGAAATGTTCGATATCTGCACTGTCCAATATAGTCGTCCCTAGCCACGTGTGGCTATTGAGCCTTTGAAATGCAGCTAGTGTGCCTCCCAAACCGACTTTTGCTTTATTTAATTTTAATTAACATAGGTTTCCATTTAGGCCCTGACTGGTGTGGTTCAGCTGTTTGGACATCATCCTGTAAAGCGAAAGGTCGCCAGTTGCATTCCCAGTTGGGGCACATGCCTGAGTTGCAGGTTCGGTCCCCAGTCATGGCACGTATAAGAGGCAACTGATCGATGTTTCTCTCGCACGGTGATGTTTGTCTCCCTTTCTCTCTCTCTCTCCCTCCTTTCCTGTGTCTCTAAAAATGAAAAAATTAAAAAAAATTTAGATAGGCAAGTGTGTCTAGGGACTATATTAGTGAGCAGTGGTCTACAGCCTTGCTAAGTTATTGCCACTTTAACATGTTGTTCCTTATTCATGTGTTTTGAAGCGTATACTCCTGTTAGACTGACTGGGTTCAAGTCTGTGCTTCCTCCCCTTGCTAGCTGTGTGACCCTAGCTGAGAGGCTTAACCTTTCTGAGCCTCAAAACAGTTACCACTGCAAATGGAAATGGGATAGAATGGGGTGGATGAGCCTAGCTCCTTCCTGTTCCTACGGTCTTTACTGGATGAAAGGGCAGAGGATATCACAAAGAAGAGCTGGGCACTCGGTAGCTACAGTTACCACCCCAGAATCTCTGTGCCTTTTTTCTTTTTAATGTCTGCTTCCTGGAGTTATGGTTGATCCCTTGAAAGGAAGGTAGCAAAAAGGAGGAAGGAGTCTTAGCTCCTTGACCGAAGGGGCTGGATTAGCTGTTGTCCTCCAAGGTCACGACTGGCAGCTGAGAAGCACTACAGCCCACCACCGGGAACAGTTGAAAGCATTTGCCCTTTTGAAGCCAGGACTGGCTCATTAGTCTGTGCTCCTAGGTTCTCTGACCTTGGACCTTCAGTGTGTTCCTGGCTTGGGTGGGGGTAACAAGGCATTACAAAGACAAATGGGACCCGCGCTATATCGAAGCAAGCCCTCCCATGCAGTATTTCATTTAATCCTTGCACCAGCCCTGAGATGTGGCCTGATTTTCACTCTCAGTTTGTTGATGGGAACTGTGAAGTCACACTATTCGTAAAAGGGCAAACTGGGATCAAGCTGAGGTCTTTGTAGCTCCGTATGCACACACATCCTCACCCGGGACACAGACATCAAAATGCAGATTTCTGCCCCCACCCCAGATACTGATTTGCGCTCCTTGCCACCACTCCAGTGGATTCTACTTTTTAAATTCCATTTGCAGATCACACTTTGAGAAACATGACGAAAATTCCCCTCGCTGTGGAAAGAACTCCAGAGTTTCTCAACCAGGGGCAATGTTGCCCCCACAGGTCATTTGGCAATGTCTGGAGACATTTCTGTTGGTCACAACTCAGGGGGAGGTTCCTCCTGGCATCTGGAGGGTAGAGGCCAGGGACGGACCCTGCGAAATATCCTGTAATGCACAGGACAGCAACGCCCCCACACCCCCCGCCCAAGGAATTATGTGGCCCCAAATGGCCATAGATTTCAAGTTGAGAAATCTTGCCTTAAATAAAACAAAGCCAGGACCTCTGGGATCCCTGAGAAAGGAGACTACAGCCTGGATGCACAATGAAAAACATAAATTTCATTCTTGACTTTGTGTCCAGTAGCCCAGGTTCCAGTGATTTAAAGAAATTTCAGGTAATGATTTCTCAACTTTATCTGACCCAGGGCGCCTTTAAAAAATAAATAAATAAATAACAGCTACTTCTGCTATTCTGAAACTATCCAGTAATTTTCAAATATCAATATAATGTTATGATTACAATGTATTGGGGAGAACCAAAACCAGTTTATAATAAAGTAATCTGCCTTTTGATTTGTGTACAGTGGCACTGGAAGATGAAACGAAGCCACCAGATGCCTGTGCCTATCTGCAGGGTCGATCACCCATGGGCCAGAAGACCCAGGTGCGCCCTGTTGAAGACGGGTGGTGTCATGCTTTTCCGGAACTGTGAACAACTTGTGCTTCGTTTCCTTAGAAAACAAAACATGACCTTCTGATTTACATAGTCATTTACTTCCAGAAAAATTTAGTATTTATTAAAACTGTGCCAAAATACTTTCTGTTTGTTTGTAAAGTGATGTGTGGTCCATCCTCACATAATCTCGAGCACGTGTTAGCACATGTGAATGTCTAGTGGGACATGTGGAAGTCCCGCAGGACTCGGCAGGGTCCTTCCTGGTCCTGGGCTTTCCGAGTAATGAGGGAGGCCTAGAATCCCAGCTGCGGCTCATTAATGTCTAGGGCGACTTCCCCCCTCCCTATTGGTGAGAAAATAAAAACCATGACAAAATACGCTAAAATCTCCCTAGGGGTGTACTCCCTCTCTGCAAAACCACCAATTTAAGAGAATTTAGAAAGTCATGTTGATTATGAACCATTTTTGCCTTATCTGCTGATTGTAATACTTAACCCTAGCTTTGATCCTTGCCTTTCCTCCCCTAGGAATGAAACCCCATGTATGTGGCAAGTGAAATAGAGTTTGTGCTTTAAAAAAGTTACCAAAACAGCCCTGGCTGGTGCAGCTCAGTGGATTGAGTGCTGGCCTAAGAACCAAATGGTCACTGGTTTGATTCCCAGTCAGGGCACATGCCTGCATTGCAAGCTGGGTCCCCTCTTGGGGTTGTGCAAGAGACAACTGATCGATGTTTTCCTTCCTTCCCCTCTCTCAAAAATAAATAAATAAAAGCTTTTAAAAATGACCAAAACATACCCTCAATGCTGATCATCTCTGCAATAAAAGGTCTGGACGGTGAAATTTTTCAATATCCCACTATTGGATGTGTGGTCCCTGGAAGGGCTCCTTTTTCCTATGTACTAAATCTTTCTAATGACTTTGGCACAGAATAATATTAGTTTATGGACATTTGACAGATGTTTAATGGTCAGAAAACCACATTGGAACCTGTTATGTTTTAGCTGCCATGTAAAGCTGATGAGCTCTGCTCTCTGATGCCAAACTGTAAGTATTCTGAATGTTTCTCATTGTACTCACAATAGCTAAAACGATGGCAATCTTCCTCTTTGGCTTCAACGGTCTCCACTCTCAACCCTACTGCACAAATTCTTCAGGATTTCAAATGGTGGGCTCCATACCCTTCCTTCCTGGGGCCCTGGAGCAGCACAGGGATCTCAGCCATATGCCTGTGACCAGCTTGCCCAGGGGCCCTGAACCAGCTCTGGACAGGAGGTCCAGCCCTTGCAGGGAAAGGGGGAGCTAGCATTCACAGTTAGCATTGTTTCTTCTCCCTCACTCTCCCGGCAACCCATATTTATCAGCATCTTCCTACTGCTCAGGCAGAGGGAGTAATATCTGGCTGCTTGGGTATGCTAACAAATGTTTATACTATTTACCAATTGTCATTGAGTCAATACTCCCACATTGTCTGACATCAAACTACCAACTAGATACCACTGAACGTGAAGTTGGGGAGGGACACACAGGAAGAGATGCACAATAGCACATCATTATATGGTATTTCTACTATTCAGATAGAATAGACCTAAATAACATCAAGAACATAGGTAATATAGTAACATTTTCAAATGATTTTAGATTCATGGAAGAGTTGCAAAGATAGTACAGAAGGTTCTCAAATACCTTTCAACCAGCTTCCCCTAATGGTGACATCTTTTATAACCACAGTACATTTATCAAGACAAAGAAATCACTGTTGGCACCAACACATATCCTTTTGTGACATGGAGGTGATGTCTAAGGTAACTGTGCTCATTGTCTAGTCCATGTAATCTACACCATACCTTGTAATGACACATCTTGACTCACAGTGCTGAGCGTTATTTCCCTGGGGAAAAAAAAAAGGGTTTGGTCAAAATCTGTCTATGCCTATAGGATTCTGTTGTTCTGACGAATTTCATCTGAACTGTGTCTGTGGGGACAAAAAAAAAGGTTTAAAACCTTTGACAATGGGAAAAGCATACAAAAGTTGCAAACAGGAAAAGAATATGAACAGAGAAGAGTTTTTAAAAGATTCCGGAAGTTATGGAAAGAATGCATTGGAGCAAAGAGGCCAGCTGTAAAACACAATTTTAACAGTCCAAGCAGGATTTCATGAAGGTCGGAATTAAGGCAAACACAATGCGAACAGAGAAGCCAAGATGGCTTCACGAGATGCTGAGGAGATAGAATCTACAAGACTCCATAACTGACTGATGGCTACCAAGAGCTCAGTTTCTGACTTCAAGGGAACACTGAGGAGGGACAGGTATCAAGTTCAGCTTCTGATGTATTGTTTGAAGTACTTGTGGTATCATTTAGGAGGACAAATGGATCAAGTTCACCCTCAGAAAAAATTTTCCCCACATCATGGACTACAGAATCCCTTTGGTGGGTTGAATGTCATAAATGAAAGTTCATGAAATTTCCCTCTATAATGTAATTTAGAGAGCAAACAGAGAACAAAGACAGAGTGAATAAGCTTCTTTAAAAGCTCACTTTCTTTTCCTCTCTACTCCCATATACTTGTACCCGGAGAATAAAAAAGAATAAGCACAGGGAAAAGTTTATATCCCTTCTTTCTGCTCTTTCCATAGAGGACAGGGCAGAGCTGACCAGTGTTTTTATCCCTCATGGAATTCCAAGGTGGACGCCGTCTGCGAAGCGCCTCCATGTTAGCCTGAGCTTGCCTGGAACGTAGCTGCTCACTTGGGTGTAATCTGACACATGACGTAACAGTCAGCCATCTGGAATAATTAGTCCCAGCTGTTGGACCCTCTGCTCTGGGTGGGGGTTTAGCCTCCCCATCTGTTCCTGGGGCCTCCACACTTATGTCTTCTCAGCTTGAGCCTCCAGCCATGACAGATGGCCCTTTCTCAGCATTACAGATCAGTTTTCTCTGATCGGTGTCTCAACCCCAATTTGTGCTTAACATTTGCAACTACCCTCATCACCTTCATCACCTTAGGCACTTATAGAGGTTCATTTAGATTACATACGCATACATATGTATTCACATGTATACAGTGACCAGTATGCACCTTTCACACACAACAACCCAGGCCCATAAAGAGGATTTCTACAATATACTTCAACTTGGGTTGGATTCGCTACATGGCTGTGGGTGAAACAAATCACAGGGCCTGTGAGAGGTTGAGAATAGTCTCTGAAACCCTTCCCCACGACACTCGCAAGTACTTTGAAACCGCAACATTTAAAATTTACTGGGCTATTCTATATTCTGCTGCTTTGGTCCAGCAGCCTCGTTTCTGGCTCTCAGAATCTGTCTCTGTAATTATAATACTCAAGCTGTAACAATGTGGAGACTTCCAGGGGCAGCTGGGGAAGACTGTCAGCAGACAGACTGCACGTGGCAGCTGTAGCCCTCAGCCAGGGGCTGTCCTAACCAGCAAACTGGGAGCAGAATCCGGGCTCTTGTCATTCACCACACCTGCTATCGCAGCCACCGCAGGCGGAAGAGCAGAGTGGTATAACATTTCACTTCCTTCAGAGGATATTTTGAAGCAACAGTAGTTTTTGTTTATTAGTTTGTGTTTAATGAGTAGCACTGTTTTTTTCCCAGTGATGATGGTACATGCTCTTTTTAAGACTTGACACCTAAAATAGTCTACTTTTATATCCCTTAGCAACCTTGACATTTCATATAGTTGATTACAAAACTGTTTCTCTTTCAGTGATTCTCAGCTGGGTTGATTTGCTCCCCAGGAGGCATCTGGGAATGTCTGCAGACATTTTGGCTGTCACACTTGAGGGGGGACAGTGCTACCTGTGTCTAGTAGGTGGAGATCAGGGATGCTGCTGAACATCCTACAGTGCACAAAGAGCCCCCCTGCCCCAGCAAAGAATTGCTTGGCCTCAAATGTCAACAGTGCCATGGTTGAGAAGCCCAGCTCTGTTAGAGCACACATCAATTATACCACTGCCATGCTGATGAGCAGATCTGATGAGTCCCTGCTTCTTGAAAAGGGGAGCCTCAGAGTGTGGAATTCAGAAGGCCAGGGGTCAGGCCATCCTTCTTACAGAGTGTTTTGACCTGGGTGGAGGCTCATTTCAGAAAACAAAAATGTTCACATTTATCTTGGCTGCATTCCAGAGGCCAGGCCGAATTTAGGGGCTGGCAGAAGGTGACGGATTGTCCATGCTGTCAGACAACCTCTCTCTAACATTGATGGGTGTTTTGGTACTTGACGTCTTCCCCCTTCCTCTTCAGGGCTTTTCTCAAGATTAAGGATTTTCTCAGCCTATAATCCCTCCATACATCTTAAGCATGCTCTTTAAGAAGCAAACAGAATTGCATTGCCCTGGCTGGTGTGGCTCAGTGGATTGAGTGCCGGTCTGCCAACTGAAAGGTTGCTGGTTCGATATCCAGTCAGGGCACATGCCTTGGTTGTGGGCCAGGTCTCAAGTTAGGGGCATGTGAGAGGCAACCAATTGATGTATCTCTCACATATCAATGTTTCTCTCCCTCTAAAAATAAATAAATAAAATCTTTTTTTTTTTTTTTTAAAGAAGCGAACAGAATTGATATGTATAAAAAATATGCAGGATCTTTTAAGATTGATTTCTTTGGCTAAAAAAACAAACACAATAAAAACAGTGGTACCAACTGAACACGTGACCCTGTGAAAGCTCCCAGGGATCTGCCCACCTTCTTTTTCTATTTAACCACGAACCTTCCACAAAGCCAACCTTACCACAACAGTCCATTTTGTCTAACCGGCAGAGCCAATGTTTAAGTGAAGGTTATTTTGTTGTAAGTCCTCATTTTAAAAATGATCTGTGTATATTCTCTTAAAAACCAAAGGAACAATAACCTTGAACCCACTCTTTGAAATCAGTGTTTCCAGATTGTGGCAGAAAGAGAGACGACATTTCAGTTTTCTTCTTTCACGCCCAAATGCCATGCTGTCCCTAGGGGAGGAACACAGAGTGGCAGGCCCTCTTCAGGTGGACAGGTGATGATTGACAAGCAAATGTTCAAAGAAAAGAATCAGGTGGTCTTTTCTTGCTCTCTGGTCAGCTTCTAGTGTGGTTTCTTGTTCTTAGTAAGAAATAGACTGTTTAAAATGCTAATATTTTTAGGTGGGATGATGCCATTATAGTGGTGGTGTGTTTTAAAATGATCATTATTTTTTTAAAGATAAATGGTTAGCTATTGGTGGATAAAATAATATAATCTCTGGAAAGTGCTTCAAAATAGTTCAGGGGATGAGATAAAGTTGGCTATGGCTTGGTAATTGGTGATGAATACATGAAAATGTATATATGCTCACGGGAATGGTCCAGTAGAGTTGGAGCAACTAATGACCAAGAAGAGAAAAGAAATAGCCTAAGAAGCAAACATCTAAGAACATCATGTGACAGAAGGTGGACTTCACAGACTAGAGTTTCTCAACTAATCACTGTAAACTCACTTTGAATCTTAAGCATATTGAAAATATCACTCTCCACCCTGCTGGTCATTTTGCCAGATATGAAAACATTTAGAAAATGAGGAAAGATGTTTCTAAGCCATATGAACTTGTCTTTTGGCTAGATTTTGCTCTTGATGCCTTTCTTAACATATTGGGAGCCACACTGAACAAAATTTTGTCCCTCCAAATATCAAGGGTTTGTTTAAATTTTGAAACAATTCACTTTTTAAAAAATCTTGACCTTAGAAGGCTGATATCTGGGTCAATATGATCAAAAGCTTTGGAATAACATTTAGGTTGATGTCACTTTCTTACTCTCCCTCAAAAACATGAGTTGCGTGGGACTGTAATGTTTCTTCCTCCATGAGGTTAATGGGTGGGTGAAGCTTTCAAGCTGCTATCACTTTTTCCAAGTAGTTTCACTCATTCTTACTCCTAATTAATCTACATTATTATGTAGCAACCAAATAAATAGCCTTCTAAAGAAAGAATCCTCTCCTTGGCTGTTCCAGAAAACTCTGCTGACTCATTTGCAGTTGGACTTGAATTTTTCAGGCACATACTGCCAAAGGAGCCACACACTCTCTTTGAGTCTCCCTGACCCTACCCAACAGAGGACACTTACAAGAAGCTTTATGTTTTGGGGTTTTCAGTACCTGGGCAAGTGAGAGGGGTTAGCATGGCCTTGGTAACCACTTCTAAAGAACATATTCTGCAAGTTAAAGACTTCCTTGCTGTTTGCTTGTTCCTGAAATTCGTTGAAATTTATATGAAATAACCATTTCTGTTCAGGTCCTGGGCTCACAAGGAATGAATTGTGACCATTCTGATTGCCCCTTCCTCACTTGGTATTTCTTTTGAAGAATCTATGATCTGACCCACCAGCAAGAAATTACATGGAGGCTACTCAGCTGAGTGAAAGTGGTTAGAGATGAGGGTCCCAGCATCCAACAATAATAGACATGGCAATGGTAGCAACAACATAAGATATTACAAACTACACATACACACAAAGAATCCAAATAATAACAGTGAGATGGAACTCAATTTGCAAAAAAACCTTTTTGATGAAATCTTGCTAAATTGAAATTGGAATGTGAAGATTTTTAACAGAATGCAATGGAAGTGATATCTTCTTTCTACTATTTTTTCTAGATTTGATGGTTTCGACTCATAGCAGACCAGGTATTTGAACCTGGCCTAGCTCATGCTTATTTTCATACTCGATTACCTCATTTATTCAAATCTACCACATCAGTGTGGCCTACATGTGTATACAAGTGGTTAGTCATTAAAATCATGCCTAGCAGGAGAAATCGATCTTCAGCTTATCACCAAAGGCATTTCCCTGTTTTCTTAATGGGAAATTCCATCATTCAGAAGACATGCCTTTTGAGGGTTCAGTGGTGGAGTTTTACTTAGAGTTCCTGGAGATAGAGCCAGGAAATCACTAACCCCACTCAATGAACTGAGGACACATGAAGTAAGCAAAAAGAGCCTAGGGAATAGGGTGGCCTGAGGTCTAGTTTGAGCCCTAATTTTTCTTGGGAAAATCACTTTAATTCTGTGGCCCTCAGTTTCCTCATCTGTAAGATGAGGGTTGAGAATGCTTAGTTAGTCCTTAAGTTAGAATTTTTGCATTGACAATGTTCTAGGTACAGTCAGGACAGGAAATGAAAACACTTCTGAGATATAATACCCATCTTCAGAATGCTTCAAATTTCATTGGAAAAACATTTTTTAACTAAAAACAAATAGCTATTACATGCCACATCATGTGATGGTGGTAGACAGATTACAACTGTTCTCTCCTCACAATTGAAGGGGCCTCCATTTTGGCTGCTGTTTGGTGGGAAATGCATACAGAGGAATATAGTGAGCCCTTGTTCCAAGTGTTGATTCTAACAAATTGATTCATTTCCAGTGCTGGGACTGGAAGACAAACACAAGACTTCACAAGGGACTTCACAACCTAAAAGATTCTGAAGGGTGTGATACTATACATGGCTAGCAATGTGATGCAGTATGGTCCAAACCCCAAGGGGACTTATAAACTGTGAAGGATGTGGTTTAAGTTGAGTTGCATTGGTCAGGAAAAGGCTTCCCAAACAGGTAACAAATGAGATGGACCTGGACTTTTGGAAGGGAGCATTCCACTGAAAATCATTTTGATAATTTCAATTAATGCTTCCCATACAGGCTATGGGGAGCTAAGTGTTCTATAGCTCAAAAAATTAATTTTATGTTTAATTTTATGTTCAACCAGATTTAAGAGCCAATGCATTATTAGTCATATCTCCATGGAAGCACTGTGTTCAAACTGAGAACTTTTAGTTCAAAGGAGAGATGTAGAACTTGGAGAGAGTCCAGAGAAAGCAATCAAAGCCATTAAAAGTTAGGAGGGCAGAATTATAGACAAAATGGTAAATGAAATGAAGAAAGAAGGCTGAAGGAAAATTTAGACTTTAAGTATGCAAATTGCTATTGTAAGGGTGGTAGCTGACTGTTGTTATCTGGGTGCATCAGAATGAGAAAACTGGGAGTTAGCAAACATGGGAGCAGTTGGAATTTAAAACAGAGGTTCAGGCAAAGTCCTGGCAAGATCAGTGAGATGCTGGGGAGTTGAAAGTGGAGATTATGGTATAGGTGTAAATTTTTTTAAAGGTATAATTCACATTGATTTCAAAAGACAGGAGCTAGACAAGGCAAAACATTATTGGTTCATATACATTCAGATTACTCAGGGCTGATCCTTTATCTACATCGACCAAGGAATCACAAGCAAGGATGCATTTGTACAATTTGGATTCACATGACTAGGGGCCCTATGCCTGGTGATCGTAGACATTTTGCATGTGTTTGGAAGATGAGGGATATGGATGGAGAGATCTTTTCTGCCTATAAAGATGTTGGAGGATAGAGGAAAATGCATTGAGTTTTTAAAAATTCTCAGACTCTAGCAGTTGGCCATGATGGAGGTCCATTGTCATTGGTCCAAAAAGTGAAAACAGAGCCTGGAATTAGATCATAGAATGTTAGCTCTGGAAGGGAGCTAGTCTAGTGCTTCCCCAAGTGGGTGTGAGGAACAATCAGAGTAAGGATATTATGAGTCTTCCACTAAAAAAAGGAAAAAAAAAAGGGAATTCCGTGGTTGTGTAAGTTCACATAATGCTGCATTAAAAAGGTAAAACAGATTAATTTATTGCAGGAATTCCCAGAGGCTTGATTCTTCTAGAAGGGCACAGTAAGCAGATAGTGATGTATCTCAACAGATCATTTCTCCATGAAATACGCTTTGAGACAAGAAGAATGATTTGGACCAACTCCCTCCTCTATCTTTTCCCAATAGCATCCTGACATTCAGAGAGGTAAAGGGAGTTACTGTCACATATAAACAGTAACAGGTTGGGGTATAGAAACAAGTCTCCCAACTTCTGGGAGAGTGCCGTTTTCAAGACCCCACTCAGTTACAGCTAGGCATCCATGTTAGCCAAACAGCGACCCTGTCCAGTGTATACCTGGGACAAACCAATTTGTATAGCTGGCTAACACAATGTGTATAGTAGAACAACGCTGATAACCAAAGCCAAAGAAAGGGATTAATTGCTAAACTCTCATTGTTAGCAGGACATAATGTGATATTGACCAATGAGAAAGTTGTGGCCGGAGCTGATCTTATAACCACTATACTTGTAGACAGTCTCAGGCCAACATTTGAACATGCCCCGTATTATACTGCAACATAGAGATCTGTGTGATGGCTTCAGTTTTCTGTAGAGACTTTCTTTGTGAACACTATTGTACAATTCTGATGTGTGGTTTACATACATAGACACATTTATCTCAAGCATGGGATATAGGGTAGAAAAAGATAGTGAATTGCAGGTGGGTTGCCACCGATCAGGTTGTTTCTGACAAAGTG
>VMDR010022123.1:0-16404 GCA_007922815.1 Macrotus californicus
CTCCGGCCCGTCTCGCCCCTCCTACCTGTATGGATGAAAGTTTCTCCTTTAGTTCCTTGGTTGTCGGACTTCCATACAGTTCGATTTTCTGTCAGTTCTGGTTGTTTTTTGTTTTAAAATTTGTTGTTGTCCTTCTTTTGGTTGTACGAGGAGGCACAGTGTGTCTACCTATGCCTCCATCTTGGCCGGCCCCCTCTGAAGTTGATTATTATTGCACCTGTTTGGGTGTCCCTTTGATAGCTTAGTAAGGTTTGGCTGACAAATTAGGTAAGGACTAACATAAATTCCAAATTATTACATACTGTTTTACAAAATTTATTTTGCCTGCCTTTATTTCAGAAAATCACTTGTTATCCTGCAATCAAGATGTTTGCATAATTTGTTTTCTATTAACATTAATATCCAAAGGATCAAAAAATAAATTGCAATTGCATTCAAAGCATACATGTAAATATTTGCTTATCAAGAGGATATACTTAATTCAGTTTATTTCAAGGAATTGAAACTATCTAATTTAAATTTTTTAAAAATATTATATTTTTGTATGATATAAAATTATTTATAATTCTAGTGCTCAATACCTCTCTAGTTCCCAATGTAAAGAATCAGGTGGCACCACACTTCACATATGGCCTGTTAAACCTGCAGCTCTGTGAATGTAGGAGCAATATAAATGGTTTGCATCGGAAAACTTTCTCTGCAGCCATGTGCATATGTTGCAAATATTGTGAAAATTTGTGAATGCCTCCCAACCACAAATCAGGCACAAAGAAGAAAAAGAAAAGGACACTTGAGACTACTGTGCAATACTTCATTGTGTGACAGTCCACATAGCATTTACTCTGAAGGAGAGGGTCTCACAGGTCGATTGGTTTATCTTTGAGATTTCTACCCCTCCAATGGCCCCTACCTCCTGAGCCAGTGTCCATCTTGAGAAACTCAAACCCCACCGCATCTTGACTTCTCCGCCCTTCGTTCAGATGCTCTGGCACATGCATTTGTTTTACTGGGGCTTTAACGGAATTAGTCGTGTGAGTGAATGTGTGGGTGCCTCAGTGCCTTGCCAATGCTGAGCTCGTGTCTTTAATGTGTGTGTGTAGGTGTATTGTGTGTGTGTTTATGACATGAGAGCCTTCGATGAAGCATGGGCCCAGGCAGGGGCCTCTCTTGCCCTGGTCTAACAGGGGTACAGGCCAGCACTCCCATGCCTGCTGGCCCCAGGCTAGACAGCCACGTACGACAGGCGGAGTTGGGGTAGCCACGCTCCTCCTTGCTCCTGTGGCTTTATCCAACCCCACCTCCTACTTTTTCTATAAGAAAGACAGGAATTTTCAACAACATCTTCTGCCTCTTACAAAACTAGTAATATATCCACGAGTGTGTCCTTCCTAAGGCTTGATTCTAGAACCTATGCACTGTTCTGCAGTCAAAGGTTTCCTCTGAGGACCTAGTTGGCCATAATTCCAGAAGCAGAAGTCCCTCCCTACTCCATGTATTGAAGTTTTTTATGCTGTCATTCCTTACATAGACTGCAAGTTCTTGGAGGGGTTGTGTGTTCTTTCTGTTTAAACCTCCCAACCAGTGCCTGGCACTTCATACATAATTAATAAATATTTATTGAAATAAAATGACCAAGGAAGTCACCCAAAAAGGGCAAATTTGATTTCATAAAAATAAAACATTCTCTAAGTCAAAAAAATTCCTGATTGCCCTAGGAAAATATCTGTGGAAAATGTCGCAGAGAGCTGTCACCTTACCCAACCCTTAGTGGGTAAAGAGTTTGCACAAATAGATGAGAAGAGAACTATAATCATTAGAGGTAAATGGGCAAAGTACCTAAAAGACAATTCTGCAAAACTGACACAATAATTTGAAACCCATTTGGCAGTCAAAAGCCTCAACATACTCCTTTTATCTGATCTAATAATTCCACGGCTAAAGATCTATCAGAGAAAATTATAAATTTTGGAGGAGAAAGTTTTATCTAGCTCAAGCGTGGTAAGGCCTTTCTATTTCTATCTCACAGGATGTTCTTTGGCAACCTCGCTGGGGGCTAGAGTGGGAGAAGCGAGGACCCAGAATTCAGACAGTCAGTCAACAAGATGACTACTAGAGTACCACAGAATGCTAGGCATTTGCCTACCACTGAGCTCCATGCTGCCACTGGGTGTGAGTAACCCTGCATCCCTGCAGCAGCATCAACACAGAGAGATTCTCGGGTATCACACAGGTTGGAATGCAAAAGGTCTTCGTTCTAGTCATATGCAAATGAAAAGTTCTGCCCAACAATACTTAATGGTAGCATTACAACTCCAACAGTTACTCCTGAAGAGTCTTTGGTGATAATTAATACAAGTGATTTTCCTTGGACCCATGGTGACACAGAACCTAGAAACTGACAGTGTGTCTGTAGCTGTCTATCAAGAGGCACTGATACACCATGCTGCCACCTGCCATTAAGAGAGCCTTTACCACCACTAGGCCACTTGTCATTTCTCTGCAGAATGCACTCAGCTGGATCAGCCTGTAATGTGATTTCAACTACACAACCAAACTAAATACCAGAGGAGTAGGGTACTTGGAGCAGAAAAGAAAAGGAATGAAATAGCTATCATTACCTCCCTAAACTTCAACAACTACGAAAGAGCCCTCTTTCCAAGGAGACCAGATCCCCAATTTCCGACGGTGGAATGGCAGCCAGCTTTGCAGAACAGAGGCAGAAACACTTGCCTGCTGATGAAATCTCTAGCCTCTCCCGTGAACAGGTGAAGATGATCCTCCGGCATCAGCCCCAGCCAAGGTCTGGGCCCCTGACCTCACAGTCCATTTGATCCTAAAGCAGGGGTTCGGGGACTCCATTTAGAATCTTACTGAAAATTAATAATGATGGATTCCCATTAATAATGGTGGACTCCCATTCAAGAGAAATGTGTGCTATTTTGTGCACAGTATCAGTGGAGCAAAAAGAGCCCTTGAAGCCTACTGAAGAGCCCCTTAAACTATCAGCTACTTCTCTCCACACTCAGACCACCACTGCCCCTTCCCGTGTCTGTCACAGGCCTCCTTCCTGGAGAGCGGGACTCTGTTCTGCAGGACAAGGAAGCGGCGTTACAAGCTTTCCCAGCACAGGGCTCCAGGAGGCCACGTGGACTTCGTTTCAGAAGATGAAAGCTAAAAATTCCACATCACTCTGTCCCTAAATGTCTGTGATAAAGAATCTTTCCTCTGGAGAGAGCCTGCCCAGTCTGACCTCTCGTTTGATGGATTTACATGTAGATCTCAAACAATGTTGCAAAGCAGTTTGATGCTAAGGAAAAACCGAACCACTTCTGGTAAGAGATTAAGAGCAAAATTACATAAAGCTTTTAAAAAAATTTGGTATTCAAACTGCATTTTTCAACTAAGAGTCATAAAATCATTTCCTTAGCCAGAAGTATCATTATCCTCATTTCACAGGTGGAAAACCGGGAATTACAGGGAGGTTAATGGCTGTGTCTAAAAGCCCACAGCACGCCCTCATCAGAAGGAGCTGGAAATACAGGTAGAGTTGAGGGCTCATACTGTTCTGTGATAACCCAAACTTTATGAACAAGTTTGGCTTGGCCCTAATTGGCATTCAATTTTAAAAAATGTCTTTCATTAAAAAATATAATTTGAAGAACTGGGTAATTGACTCACATTTGATTAAGGCAGAGTCTATTGGATTAACATGATTAATAGACAAAATTATCACCAAACAGAAAGCAGTACAAAAGGTGACAAAGTCGTGGATCACATTAAGATACTAAATTTTTAGAAGATGGACACGCTCAAGTTGTTTTTTCATTAGTAATATTCATTTCACAGCGATCTCACACTGTTCAGCTGTCACTAGTGGTGTAATAGAATGAAGTGTGTGTTGAGGATTAAGAGAAGAAGTACTTGGGAAGCCTTTTGATTTCACAGTAAGGAAAACCCTTCCTGTCCTCTTTCTGATTCTGCCCACATCATTTGCTTCAGTGGTAATTTCTCACACTGATGATGGAGTTGGCCACTCCAGTGGTCATCCTGAGCTACTCAGAACTACATGCAGTTAATGCCACATCAAGCTGCAAAGTCCCTTTCAGGAGCTGTAATGTTCACTAGCCTGAACTGGGCTAAATATTTCACAGTTTTGACTATACCTGTAAAATTGTAACCCCAACAGTTAATTGATATGAAACTACTCCAGCATCAGCTACTTCCAGACTGCCAGGCCAGGAAGTATTTCAGTAAAATGGAAAACAGAATGCTTGGGGTTTTTATTTGTCAGCTCAGTCTTCAATCCTTTTGCCCAAGAAGTAGAAGCTGCTACGGCATAAGTAGGGGAGGGTGTGTTAACGGTCTCCTCGCTACCAAGGCTTTCTCTGTTTCACTCTGAGTGGCCTCGGCCTTCTCCCCAGCCGTCCATGGCTGCATAAGCTGGGAGGAGGGAAGGAACTGGGGAAGGTTTCGACTATTCCTTAATCTTCATCAGTGTCCCAAAAGCCAACTCACACAACAGGCAATACAAAGAGGAAACCGGCTTCCTATGCAAACCCATCTCCAGGGTTGTCTCCTAGCCACCACCTCACCCCAACTCGACCAGGATTTTCCTGTACAGAAAACCTGGGACCACCAGAGCAGTCCCCGCTCTGTCCATGTTGTTTCTTCCAGAAGCAGGCTCTGGGCAGGAAATGTGTCGAAGGCCCTGGGATTTGGAGATGGCATTGGAACAATGGGTTCGCTTTCTTTGCCCATAATAATCACAGAATGTTAAAGAATTGATGATATTTTCTGTTGCAAGGGACCAAAGAATCTCATCTGCAACATACTAATATATATGTTGGGAAAAAGTTTGGTAGTATCTATGAAATATTAATAAAACGTACATTCCCTCTGATCAAACCATCCCTTGTACACCTGTCACCATGATATGGATTCAAGGCTGTTCATTAAGCACTTTTTGTGTATCAAAATACTGGAAACAACCTAATTATTCATAGGTTGGAAAATGATTAAAGAAATCATGGCATAGCTGTATTGTGGAATTTATAGACCACTTTTTTAAAAAGTGAATCCAACCAACATGGCAAGGAAAGTTTTTCATACTATACTTAAGTGAGAGAAGCGAATGGTATAAATACGTGTATTTATATAATAGGATCCATTTACATATTTTTAATCATTATATGTGTAGTCTACATTGGAAAATGGACAGAAAAAGATAGAACGGATGGATCCCCAACTATTAACAGAATTAATCTCTAGACAGGAGAAATGAGCTTGGAGGTAGAGAGATGAGGAGATAAAGGAGAAATTTTACCTTCTACTCAAGGTACTTCAGTTATTTATTCTAATAAGTACGTGGTACTTCTCTCATGACAAAATAAGAGAAAGAATTATTGACATTTCCTCTCCAGGTACTAGGTAGTCAACTGCAATGAAATGGAAATCCCACGTGACCTATTCATGCAGTACAGGCACCTTCAATGCTCTAATTCGGTTTTCTGGTTTGTAAAAGGAGGGCGACAAGGCCTGCCTCACAGGACTGTTGTAAAGGACCCTGGATGGGCTGCTTATACCAGCTCTGTTCACTGCTAAACCTAAACGATTATGAAATATTAAGCAAGAATTATTTCAAAGTCAAGGAGTTGAATAAGATAACCATGGATAGGACTACATTACCCTGACTTTGGGAAATAGCCAGTTAATGGTGAAGGTTTTGGAATAATCAAAATCAAAGCCGTGTGGTTGGGCATGGAGTTTGCCCTGAAGGGGATGGGTGCTTGAGTTGTAACAACCCTTGGAAGAGGTTTACCCTGGGGCAGGAAAAGAGCAATGAGGGGGAACATCCTCCTCTCTCTGAGTAGTTTGGAACAGTTCCAAAGGTGTTGAGAAACCTGAGAGGAGCCCCATTAGAGGGTGAGCTTCCCCAAGCCACAGGCAGCTGGGAGTGAGCCCCACATAATACCCTAAGGCGGGTTGAAAAGTGACTTTCTGTGTAAATTTCTTATTCTGCTACTGCTGAATCTTCAAATCAATTCTCATTAAAAGTTGGAATCTGATCTCAATTGTTTAGTGGAGAAATAGCAAAGGGCCTGGTAAGCTGCTCAATGCCTAAGATTCCTCTCCTGGAATGCAGGTGTTTGGGGGACTAAAGACACCTGGGTCTACCTGCCACCGGGTTCATGGTTTGGGGCCCTTTACTTACAGCTGAAGTAGAGAATAGACTTGCTACATTAAGGCAGGCTTATTGCCTCATCTCCTCCATCCCAGGGGACCACTAGGAAGTTCTGTGGCTTAGATGCTTTCTACTCCCGATTTGGTTCTCTGTGAAGCTGCTTGCATTGTCTCGATATTTACATTCTGTCTGTCAAGGCATATGCTATCTGTTTGGACACAGGTATCCTTTTGGTGACCTTTTAACCTTTATTGCTTCCGCATACTCCACGGTGTTGTTAACTGCCCCTAAGGACCTAAACCCCAGGAACGGTCAGACTCAATGGAGTGGTTAGGCAGTGTGCAGATTGTTCCTCCTGGGGGCCAGACTTTTAGAGACAGATGTATTAAGTAGAAAATGCCTGAGAAGACATGCTTATGGGAAGAACCTGGTGGTGCCAAATGTTAAGATGTGGGAAAAATACAGGAAGAATATTCTCCATATTTTTATTCTAGAACCCAGAATCATAGATTGTATCATAGTTGGTCTCTGTGATTATTTTCGCAAGCTGCCTTAAATCCTCTCTGGAACCATGGGTAGGGGGGGGGGGGAGGCACAAATCAGCAAATACATGCATACCTAAACAAATAGTGTTTAATGGGCACTTACTATGTGCTAAGTAATGTGCTGAGTATTTTCCCCTTAACAGTTTCCTTTAATCCTCACAATCTATTCATCATAAATTCTATCCCAGACATGTACAGCAGGAATGCCTGAAATCACCTTTAATGTTGAGGAACTCACAATCTTTTGCAAACAGTAACATTTAGACAATTCAAAGAGGTAACTTCTCAAGACAGGAACAAATTTTCCTAAATGCCAAATTTAAGAATGTTGCATTTGGCCAGAACATTACATTTCCATTGTCCCTTCAAGTTGTCAGTTCCATGGTCCAAGACGAGAGAAAGAATTATTGACATTTCCTCACCAGGCACTAAGGAGTCAGCTGCAATGAAATGGAAATCCCACGTGACCCATTCCAGCAGCCCAAGCACCTTCAATGCTCTAGACATCAGGGGTTCTGGTTGCTTCTCTTTGGGCAGGACTTGGTGTCCAATATCGAGCCCCTCGCTATCACCAAGCTCTCCTTAACTCAGTTGATAAGGGTATAGAGAACCGGGCCCGTCATGAGCTGAGTGGGAGGAAGGGGTGGGACAGGCAAGGAGGACGATTCCACGTAAATGCAAGGGTCTTCACAACATGAGGGGAAGCCTGATGCGAGAAGACCCTGGTTCTAAGCAGAGGTTTACTTTACAAAGGTGCTTATATTCGTTTCATGTGACTACCCCGGAGGGACGGTTGCCCTCATGTCAGCTCTGGAGTAGAGAAGGAAAGACACTTCTATTTGTTAGATTTAGGTAGACTTTAGGGGACTGGGCAGGTTGCTTGGTGTTTTAAAGGAATGAAGCCAAGTGCGAACAACTTGAAAACATTGCTGCTGCCTCCGTGCATCTAACTGAGTTACTTGTGGGTCGTCAGGCCTCAGAGTATAACAATTTGTCAGCAGAGGACACAGACTGGACCAATTGAATGCGTTGCTGCAGGGTTGGAATTTCTGCAGGCTTTGATCAGTTTTTTTTTAGATCAGTAAAATTTAGAGATAGATAAACATATCAAGTAATTGGTGAGAAATTAGAGGGTTTGTGGCTAATTGGCAAAAGCATTGGTTACATCATTATTTGGACTTTATTCACTTAATGGAAAAGTTTTGAGGTTTTTAGGAAGAACACATTAATGTTGAGGCCATGCATGCAGCCCACTCTACGGTGTGCAGGCCTCTGCCACCTTTTCTCCCCGGCACGCTCTGGTGCTTGCCTGCTCACTGGGAGCTCAACTAACGTGGCTGAGCTTGCTTCCACCATCTTATCTTTTTCTTTTGGCTTTTCATTTTCTTTGATGTTTCTTTCTATAGTAGTGGCTTTCTTCTGTATGTTTGTTTCTGTAGTGGCATTTTTAAATTTTCTAAAATCATTTGAGCCTGGTTCTTTACCAATATCAATCATTAAAATATCTCTTAACCTTTTCTTACAAAACTTATGAACCCGGGCCAATGTGACTCAACTGATTAGAGCATCATCTTGTAAACCAGAAGGTCACAGGTTTGACCCCCAGTCAGAGCACATGCCTGGGTTGCAGGTGCCATCTCCAGTCTGGGTACATCAGAGGGGCAACCAATTGATGTTTCTCTCTCTATCTCTCCCCCCGCCCCCACTTCCCCTCTCTCTAAAATCAATAAGCATGTCCTCAAGTGAGGGTGAAAATGAAAAAAAACTTGTGATTTACCATAATTTTACTTCCTTTCTCTCTCTCCATCTTCTTTTTTTTTTTTTTTTTAAGATTTTATTTTATTTTTTTTTAGGGAGAGGAGAAGGGAGGGAGAAATAGAGGGAGAGAAACACTGATGTGTAAAAGAAACATTGATCAGTTGCTTTTTGCATGCCCCCAACCAGGGGACAACCCAGGCATGGACCAGAATCAAACCAGCAATCTTTCAGTTTACAGGACGACACCCAAACCACTGAGCGACACCGGTCAGGGCCATCTTGCTTCTTTTCTTGGTAGATCAGAGATTTTATTCTTATTTTGTTTTTAAAGGTTTTACTTATTTTTATTTTTAGAGAGAGGGGAAGCAGGGGAAAGACGGAGAGAAACATCAATCGGTTGCCTCTCACAAGCTCCCAACTGGGGACCTAGCCCCCAACCCAGACATGTGCCCTGACTAGGAATTGAAATAGCAACCTTTTGGTTTGCAGGAGGATGCCCATCCCACTGAGCCACACCAGTCAGCGCTGATCAGAGATTTTAGACCTAGATTCTTATTACCACCTTTATATTGTGATGCCTCTAAAGAATGCTTTTTAACATATGCATTGTCTCTGTCCCTTCTACCCTTCCTTCTATATTACATCTTATCTACTCTTGAGTTCTTTATTTTGATTCACTTATTTAATCAAAATATTTTTACTTTTTAAAGAGAGATATGTTATTGGTAGGTTCAAAACACTTGCATTTCTGGTTCTTTCCGAGGCTTTTACAAAGAAGATAAGATTCTCAGGTCACGGTCCTCTTCTTTCAACTCCCTGGGAGCTATTGCTCCATTGTCTTATCAAATTTAGTATTGTAGTAAAGAAATTTGACCATTTGTTTTACTTTTAAATACTTATAGGAATTTTTTTCAAAAATATAACATACAAAACCTATCTAGGAGTGAGCTTACTCACTAACTTGCCAGCCACTCAGTTAGCCCTTTTGCTCTGAATATTCAGTTTTTTTTCATTTGTTTTTTGTCTTTTTTATCTTCACGTCAGGACATATTTTTCATTGCTTTTAGAGAGAGAGAAGAAGGGAGAGAGGAAGGGAGAGACAGAAACATTGATGTGAGAGAGAAACATCGATTGGTTGCCTCCCGCACACACTCAGACAGGGGATGGTAGGTGCCCGGGCCAGGCATAGAACCTGCAACCCACATATGTGCCCTGACCAGGAATGGAACAAGCAACCCTTTGGTTTTGGGATGATGCTCCAACCAACTAAGCCACATCTGCCAAGGCTGAATATTCAAGTTTTTATCAGCTGATGGAAGTTGTCTTCTATTATACTTTTGATTATTATTTCTCTTCTGTCTGCTCTGTCTTCTCATTGTAGAAATCCCAGTATACATATTTTGAATTTTTGGTATCCCTCATCAAAATGAATCTCTTCTATTCTCATAAATTTCTAAGTCAGGGGAGAACACCTGTAACTATGTACTTCCTACAATAGTCCGTAGTTTGCTGCCCTAATTTTTGGTTTTTAGTTCAGCACTCATATTTTTTATCTTTATAACATCATTCTTGAGCTCCACTTTCCACAAGCGCTATATCCATGTCTTCTCTAGCTTTCTGGTTCACACTCGTCCTGAATCATAATGAGAAAATGTACTTGAATTCTTCTACAGTTCTATCCTATTGCTTCAGTAAGAGATAATTTCATTGCTCAGATTTATCCCCTTCTCTTGAACAGCTCTGTCTTTTCAATGATTTTTCACAGGGCATGTGCTGGTCTTCTTTTCTGAGTCAGATGAGTCTGAAATTGTCGAGATCTTTATTCCAACATTTTAGCCCAAATGAATGGAGGAAGACAATGTTTAAATTTGCTGTAGTTTTCTTATGTCTGGAAGCCGATGGAAAATAATGAACAAGCTCTAGCAGGAGTAGTTACAGCAGGGAGCTTCACCTCTGTGCCTGCGGGTTTTGTCTACATCTTAGTTACGGCAGCCCAGAGTACTTCAGGCAGCACCCCAAGTCCAAGGTTGCACTCATAAAGAGTCAGTCACAACAGTGCTGCACATTCGCTCAGCTCCTTTAGTCACATCAAACATAATAATAACAATGGCAGTAGCTAACATTTGTGAGTGCTTATAATGTGCCAGCCCCAGTTCTGACCTTGAGTGTAAACATTACAGAAAGACTCCTGTTATTTGTGGTTTACTCTCCTAGGATGTTTCCCAGAGAAATTACTGAGGTGAAGATTTGATCCCTTCACCTCCAGGTCAGCCAATGATAGCTAGAGATACCATATCATTTATCATCTGAACTGAGACCCTTTCAAAAGCAAACACAAGAGAGATCAATAATTACAAAACAAAGATAACTGGGGCTGACCCAAGAAAGCAAGGATATATGGTCGCTGGAATCGCAGCATCTCCTTGCCCTTAGCTCTTGCTCTATGTCTGATTCCCTCTGTGTGCTCAAACTGTCCTCTTAACTAAGAGGTTCACAACCAAATTTCTAGTGACTGCCTAATAATCTATGTATTAATCACTACTTAATAATTCCTTATCTATAGGTCATTGGGTTGCTTCTAATTTTCATCCATTAAATATAATGCTGAAATGAACTTAAAACTACATCCCTAATTTAGATTTTTTTTCTTTTGGATTAAGTCTCAGAGTTAAAATTACTATATGGTAAGCTCTTCTTCTTTTCCTTTCCTTTCTCTTTCCTTTTCCTTTTCAAAAAAGCTATTATACAAGCTGGTTATTATATCTTACCAGTTCCCTCATTAATAAGTTAACAAAAGCCTTTGACACATACTCAGATTGTATTTATATAAAAGTCATGACTTTCCTTTTTTAATTATCTTTAAACAATTGGGAGGTCATCCACCAAAATACCCTGGCACAGCCAGGTGAGCTGCATTGTCAGAGAGGCACACCTATTGGGAGGAGTAAGGAGGCGGGGGTTGGGGGGGGACTTAAGACCAGGCACATCTTTTCTTGGCTTCCAGAAATAAATCTCAAGCAGCAATAGAACTTGAACTTTGCTGTGATTGTTTTTCAGTAGTGATTTTTTTTTCCCTCTCTCTCCTTCAATTTTGCATGTTGTTTTTGTTTCTGGTTCACATGTGAAGGATTGAGTTATGATGGCAGCACTAGTTGGTGGAATTAGGTTTTATGGTCTGATGATTTGGTAATACAGGTAAATGAATTGATGCACCATAGAGCTCTATTCTTTACTGAGTGGGAGAATAGAGAGTCTAGGTTGTTAGTCTTTTTTGTTTGTCTGTCTGTCTATTTTGAGCTTGAATCAACTAAGAATTGCATGCTCACCAGGAGAGTGAACAGTTCTATAATGTCTGGACCTGTGAGTTTTTGTGTTTCTGTCTTTCTATTAACCAGTGAATAGAACTGTAGAGCTGAAGATATACACTCTCTATAAATACGTGTGTCAAATAAGTGAATGTACTAACAATAATAGGAGTCTGATTTCTCATTGTCAAAGAGGGAGTTACTCCAAAAAGAAGACTATAGCAGATTATGTGGTATCAGATTCATATTGAAAGTATCAAGCTATACTCATGGTTTACTGTGGAGATATAAGTACTTCTCCACATCTTTCCGTACATACAGATACACAGATATGGATGTAGATACTCATTCTCTGGCTCTGTCCACTGAGAAGACCTAGGAATCATGGCCCCTCCCTGTCAATGCGCAATGAGCACATCTAGCTCCCAGGTTTTGGTTCCTAAATGTCACTCTCCACTAGAAGGAAGCCAGCCTCCTTGGAGAAACAGAAGATCCCAGTGCTGTTTCAGGAAAAGTACCAGATGAGCCTGAAACCTCCTGTGCCAGAAAGAAAGTGCTCAATGAGTGGTGGGGGCATGTCTAGATAACACAAGAACCAGCTTGAAGAACTTCCCACTGGTGAAATCTTGGACAATTTTAGCAGCAAAATAAATAATGAGGTAACAGGTTTAAACTCATCAAATAAAATAGAAATACATAAATTCATGCTAATCTAAATAAACTAAATAAATTGAAAGTTTGATGATAGAGAGGATATTTATATCATCTCAAAGTAACCTAAAGAGTTACTAATGGCGAAGGGAAAAAGGATAACTTTACAGTGGACAAATCTCAGGGATGTGATCACACTTCATACAACCAGTGACGAGACTAATCAAAATTGTTCCACACAACAGGATTCAATGAGAAGAACACACCTTCACTTCTGTGACACTCTTACCAAAGTCATAGCATGAGAATTAAATCTAAAGGTAACATCAGACTAACCCAAACCGAGGTACCACCTACAAAACAACTGGTCTAGCTACATATATAGACACAGGGGAATGTTACCTGGCCATAGAAAAAGAATGAAATCTTACCATTCGTGACAGCATGGATGGACCTAGAGGGCATTATCTTCAGTGAAATACGTCAGTCAGAGAAAGACAAATACCATGTGATCTTACGACATGTGGAATCCAAAGAACAAAATAAATAGAACTGGTGGTTGCTGGGGCGGGGGGTGGGGGGGGGGTGGTGCTTGGGAGACTGGGTGAAAGGTGAAGGGATGAAGAAGTACAAATTGGTAGTTGCAGAAGTCACAGAGATATAAAGTACACCGTAGGGAATACAGTCAATAATATCATAATTACTATGTATAGTATTTATCAGGGTGATTCCTTAGTAAGTTATATAATGTCTAATCACTGGATAATACAAATATTATATCGTATGTTCGCTGAAAATGAAAAATAAAAAATTATTAAAATAAAAACAACTGCTCCGTGATCTTCAAAAGTGAGCCGACCATAAAAGGCAGGGCAAGAAGGAGGTGTTCCCTGTTGAAGGAGACTAAAGAGCCGAGACAACTGAAAGCAACATGTAATTCTGCCCTGGCCCCTTTCACTGTGAAGACATTCTTCAGACCACTGATGAAACTTGAACACAGTGTGAGGACAAGATGGTAGCAATGCGTCAGTGGCAACTTCCTAATTTTGATGGTTGCATTTTGCTTATGTGGAAGGAAGTAGAAAACCCTCCCGAAAATATTCTAGGATGATAAGCATGCCATCTCAGTAACTTACTCTCAAGTGGCTTAGGAAAAGTTCTTTGCACTGTGGTTGCAACGTTTGAAAGTTTGATCTTGTTTCAAACTAAAAAAAACCTGACATGGTGCAAAGGTGTGAACATTTTAATGATTCTTGATACGAATTGCCAAATTACTTTCCAAAAGGGCTGGACCTTGTCTTATGACTATGTAGTTCCATTTTTTCCTATTATATTTGTAAGCCAGGCAATAACTGTCTTCAAAGACCTTATTTTTAGTCCTACCTATCACACTTTATAATAAAAGCCCTGATTTTCATGAACTCACTTATCTCAGTGTGGGGGCAATCACTCATTGTATCATTAGCTGATAATGACTAGATACGTTGATTGAGCTGTAAATGACTATGGTTGGAGATGGCAGCTCTAGCTGATTAGATAAATATGCTACATATTTCATTTTGATCATATCAATTTCACTATCATTTGACTGAAATGTCTTCCTTCAACCTAAAGTTCTCTTTAAGGCATGGTAATTTCTCTGAAAGATGACTGTACACCTGACTTGTATCAACGAAAACCAATAGTTACAGAAAAGGAAGGTTATTTTACATTTTAGTAACACATAGCTATATGATTTTACGCAACTCTAGAAATCTAAAGATTCTTTGTTAGAAAGTGACTAATATCTTTTTTTAATTACTTTATTGTTGTTCAATTACAGTTTGAATTTTCCCCCCACCACTCTCCCCTCACCCCAGCCAATCCCATCCCCCTCCCCCGCTCCCTCCCTCCCTCTTGGAAAAGTGACTAATATCTTTATTACACTTGGATATCACACCGTAACATCTTTAGAGCACATGTGTGGTAGGGCAGAGAGGCCAGTTTCTTTAATTGAGTATCTTGTCTAGTTTAAGAATTTTGCTGAGGAAGCTCGAGGGTTTTTCCCCAGTAAGTCCTAAAGAATGGCTCCCATTGGTGCCTGGTGCCAGGCATTATTTAGACTGCCTAGTGCACTGCCTCACAAACTTTCAAGAGCACATACTCTTGGTAAAAATTGCAGATCAGTTCAGTAGGTCCAAGGTGGAACCAACAAGTCTACATTTGTAACAGGATCCCAGGCAGTGCCAGGCCTTGGGTGCACAAACCACACTCACAGTGAAAGGAAAGGCCAGCGAGCCACTCACTTGCACAGTTTCATCAAGGACAGACCTGAGAGGTTGTGTGTGAAGACAGGCTTGGCACCATGGAGAATCTGCTTCCCTCTGAAGGCCTGGCTCACCCACCTGCTCGAAACACAAAACTGATCCAGCAGCCAGCTGTGTGGACCATGACGATGACCACACTGAGCAATTTTATTGGGCCAAGATCGTGTGCTTAATGAAATAACCAAAAATGTAATGATCTTGCCCATGTAGTATGAGGGTCTTTATTGGAATTTGACTCATATCTGTTATTTTCTCATAAAACTTCTAACCCCAGGAAGACAAGTCACTGTTGTTCCATGCAAAGGAAAGAGAAAAGGGAGATGGGGAAGAGTGGGGGGGTCTCATGAGCTGCCTTGGGTACCGCCAGGTACATGGGAAACTTGTCTGGTCTAGTGAGTCTGGGAGTAGGTAGAAGTGGCTCAAGGGGGATACATGGTGATGGGCAGAGACCTGACTTGGGGTGGCGAACACACCATATAATATACAAGTGATGTATTGTAGAATTGTACACCTGAAACCTATGTAATTTCATTAACCAATGTCACCCCAATAAATTCAATTGAAAAATAAACTAAAATAAAAACAAAAAACCCTCCTTCCCAAACATACTGAATTCTTATCCTGCCCCAAGCCTTGGCATGCAGTCTTACTCCTGGAACACTGTTCCCTTCTATTCTTTACCTGGGCAACTCCTCTTATTCATCCTTCAGGTCCCAGCTTAGCCTTGTTACCCTGGGAAACTTTCCTAATTCTCCAGGTCTGGAGTAAGCATGTAGTCATCTGTATAAGTTAGGTTGTGCTGTAATAACAAACATCATCCAAATTTCAGTGATTTAAAGAAAAATTAAGATTTATTTCTGATACATACTGTGTCCATAGAGGCTCACTGGGAGCTCTGCTCCATGTCATCCTCCCTTGGTGTCCAAGCCCAACTAAGCCAGTCACCATGAAGGAAAGGGGCTTTCCACCTAACTATGACTTGTGTCATTTCTACTCATATTTCATCAGCCAAATAAAGTCATGACTAAATTTAAAGAGGCAAAGAAGTGAAATCCTACCTTGTGCCAATAAGAGGACCGAGAAGTTCAGTGAATACCACTGATAACCAGCACAGAGCTTTTCCGGCTTTCTCTCAGAACCCTAGTAATTACCACAATTGCAGTACCCCTTACACTGCATTGCAATTGCTTGATTGTAGTCAACATCCCCTTTCCAGACTCCAAGCTTCTTAGGGACAGGCACTCAGCCTTACCTTTCTATCCAATACCTGCCACAGAGTGTGGCACATACACACACTGTGTGAAAAAGCTTGAATGAAGAATATCTTCTTTTTTAAAAATGCAGGACTGTGTCTTTAAATTTGTAATTTCAAAAACAATTATAATTGAAAATGCTACTTATGTCTTATGTTCCTTAGGAAAGATATACATATAGCCTTGAGCTACATTTCTGACTTTGCTTTTGAATGCAAATATTTTAACAAGTATAACACACAGAAGCTTAAACTATCAATTATTCCTAGCAACATATGTAAAATCTCTTGTTTATCCCAGAAATCACAAACTTGGCTTAACAAAAAACTCTACCTTTCAAACTACATCTCTGACATTTTGTATTTGTCCTCCCTTGTCTTGAAAATGAATCAAAAGTTAGAGCTG
>VMDR010022124.1:0-16403 GCA_007922815.1 Macrotus californicus
CTAGTTGTTTGCTTAGTTTGTTTTTGTTATTGTTTTAGGTTCAGTTGTTAATAACTGTGAGTTTGTTGTCATTTTACTGTTCCTATTTTTGATCTTCTTTTTCTTAGATAAGTCCCTTTAACATCTCATATAATAAGGGCTTGGTGATGATGAACTCCTTGAACTTGACCTTATCTGGGAAGCACTTTATCTTCCCTTTCATTCTAAATGATAGCTTTGCTGGATAGAGTAATTTTGGATGTAGGTCCTTGGCTTTCATGACTTGGCATACTTCTTGCCAGCCCCTTCTTGCCTGTAAGGTTTCTTTGGAGAAATCAGCTGACAGTCTGGTGGGCACTCCTTTGTAGCTTACTGTCTCCTTTTCTCTTGCTGCTTTTAAGATTCTCTCTTTATCTTTAATCCTGGGTAGTGTAATTATGATGTGCCTTGGTGTGTTCCTCCTTGGGTCCAACTTCTTTGGGACTCTCTGAGCTTCCTGGAGTCCCTTGAAGTCTATTTCCTTTGCCAGATTGGGGAAGTTCTCCTTCATTATTAGTTCAAATAAGTTTTCAATTTCTTTCTCTTCTTCTCCTACTGGCACCCCTATGGTTTGGATATTGGAACGTTTAAAGACATCCTGGAGGTTCCTAAGCCTCTCCTCATTTTTTTTGAATTCTTGTTTCTTCATTGTGTTGTGCTTTAAAGTTTCTTTCTTTCTTCTGGTCCACACCATTGATTTTAGTTCCGGTTTCCTTCCCATCCCTGTTGGTTCCCTGTACATTTTCCTTTTTTTCACTTAGCATAGCCTTCATTTTTCCATCTAATTTGCGACCAAATTCAACCAAGTCTGTGAGCATCCTGATTACCAGTGTTTTGAACGGTGCATTTGATAGGTTGGCTATCTTTTCATCGCTTAGTTGTATTTTTTTTCTTTGTCACAGGTCTCTAATGTCTGGCTGACAGACAAGGGCTGGGTTCTCATCTCCTGTGATAACACAGAACACTCGGGCTCTGGGAAACGCCACCCTGCTGTGAGAACATGAGAGCGCAGAGGGGTGGGCAGGGTCTCGGTGTTACTGTGAGAACAGTCTGACTGCTCAGTGGTCTGCTAGACGCCGGCTCCAGAAACCTGGAACCAGTTTGGAGCTCAGCTCCCAGGGATTTCCTGGGGCCTCGCTGAGGAAAGTGGGAAGCTGTGCTGAGCTGTCACGATAGAACGGGGTCACTAGCATCCGGTAAGGCAGCACCAGCCCTCTTTGCTGCCAGCCTCATGTGTAACTGGAGCCCTGGTGTCACGTTGTCCCAGGTTCTCGGGACCGGAAGTCAGGTGGGAGACTCGGCTCCCCGGAGCCAGAGCGGCAGAGAGGCCAGAATTCCAAGGCTCCCGTGGCCCTGCCAGACAGGTGAGTGCCCTACCTGTGCCACAGCCACAGCATGTGGGCTCCTTTGCCTCGGGAGGGCTGGCAGACCCAGAGGCAGCTGGGGCATGTCTTAGATCTGGGCTTAGATCTGGTGGCAAGCGGGCAGCCCCACACATGTCTTGCTCTACCCCAGCAGTGGGTTCTGGAGTAAGAATGGCCTGAGGCGCTCACCTCTCAGCCTGAGATGGGAAGATAAGAGTTGTGGTCTTGCAGGCGGGAAGATGGTCCCAGCTCTTTTGTACCTTCCATTTTAGGTACAGGAAGTAGGAGAGTAATTTCCTTTTCCCAGGAAGTTGGCTCTGAGTCCCTGTGCACCTGCACCGTGTAGCTCAGGGTTGAGGTTTGGGTGAGGGAGGGTACGGGGAGGGCAGGCACGGGACTCTGACAGCTGTGCAACCCCCAACACACACCTGGGCACCCACAGCCTCAGGGGTCCTCCTAAGTCTGTAGTATGGGTTTTACGTGACCACAGAGGGAGGTTGCATTCAAGGACCAGAAGAAGGAGAAACAGGTTAGCAGGGTGCTGGGCTGCAGCGTGGACGCTCATCCATCATGGGGTGGAGGCCTCCATTCACTGGGGAAAGGGTACCTTCTGTCTGGCAGGTACAGCTTATGGGGTTCAGGCCCCCAGACTGGGCCTCGTGTCCCCCGCCTGGCAGGAGCTCATGGCAGAGAGGGAGAGGCACTTGGACCCCTCTAATGGCTTCCCCACCCCCGCAGGAAGTACCAGTTGTCACCCCAGTCCAAGAGCTCCAGAAAGGTCACAAGTGTGCCTGGGCAAGCCTCAGATGCCAGCACTACCATCTCCACTGGCACCAAATCAGGGAAGGCCAGCACACTGTCGAGGCGGGAGGAGCTCCTAAAACAGCTCAAAGCCCTGTAGGATGCTCACAAGCAAGCCAAGATTCCTGGGAAAGTGTCATGGGCTCCGGGTGCTCAGCTCCCCTACCAGAGGCAGACTCACATTGTTTGTTTGTTTGTTTATTTATTTATCCACTCATTTATTCATTCACTCATTCATTCATTCATTCATTTTAGAGAGAGGTGAAGGGATGGCAAAAGAGAGGAAGAGAGACATTGATGTGAGAGAGAAACATCCATTGGTTGCCTCTCATACTGCTCCAACCAGAAACTGAACCCACAACCCAGACATGTGCCCTGACTGGGAATCAGTCTGGTGACGTTTTGCTCTGCAGGACCATGCACAACCAACTGAGCCACACTGGTCAGGGCAACGACTCATGTGTTTTTATAAATAGGGTAAGTGTGGCAATTTTGGATTTTGCAGTTAATGTCTTATATTGGCTGTGATTGTTTTTACAAATTAAAAAAAGGAAATTAAAGTTTCTTAGCTGGAAAAGAAGCCACACACATGTAATGAAGACGATGCTGAACTCCATCCTTCCCCTGACCACACTGGCCAGCTCCTTCCCAGAGCAGAGACAGACAGGCAAAAAGGCAGAGAGCACCGAGCGAGGATGCAGCAGAGTTTTAGGGATTTTTTTTTTACTGCTGTTCAAGTACACTTATTTCCATTTTCCCTCACAACACTCCTCTGCCCCACCCACCCCCGGCTCTGAACTTCAGTTCTAGTACTCTTTGGCTTTGTCCATGGGTCCTTTATACATGTTCCTTGTTGACCTTTGCCCTTCATTTCCCTGTTATTCTCCCCTGACCCCTTTCTAGTTATTGTCAGTTTGTTCTTTATTTCAGTGTCTCTGGTTATATTTTGCTTGCTTGCTTCTTTTGTTGATTAGATTCCACTTATAGGTGAGATCGTATGGTATTTTTTTTCATTGCTTGGCTTATTTCACTTAGCATAATGCTCTCAAGTTCCATCCATGCTGTTGCAAAGGGTAGGATCTCCTTCTTTCTCTCTGCTGCGCAGAATTCCATTGTGTAAATGTACCACAGTTTATAGATCCACTCATTTACTAATGTGCACTAAGGTTGCTTCTGGCACTTGGCTGTTGTAAATTGTGCTGCTATGAATATTGGGGTGCATAGGTTCTTTTGGATTGGTGTTTCAGGATTCTTAGGGTAAAACCCCAGCAGTGCAAGTGCTGGGTCAAGAGGAAGTTCCATTTTTAGTTTTTTGAGGAAATTCCATACTGTTTTCCACAGTGGCTGCACCACTCTGCATTCCCACTAGGGCTGTATTTTCTCCACAACCTCACCAGTACTTGTTTGTTGATTTGGTTATGATGTCCATTCTCAATGGTGTGAAGTGGTATCTCATTGTGGTTTTAATTTGCATCTCTCTGATGGCTAGTGATGCTCAGCATCCTTTCATATGTCTCTGGGCACTCTGTATTTCCTCCTTGGAGAAGTGTCTGTTCAGGTCCTTTGTCCATTTAAACAATTTTTTTCATTCATTTACTTTTAGAGAGAGGGGAGAAGGGAGAAAAGAGGGAAAGAAACATTGACTGGTTGCCTCTCACAGACCCCAGCAGGGGACCTGGCCTGCAACCAGGCATGTGTCCCTACCAAGAACCAAGGCAATGACCCTTCAGTTTGCAGGTCAATGTTCAATCCGAGGAGCAACACCAGCCAGAGTCCATTTTTTAATGGATTGTTTGTCTTCCAGGAGTGTAGTCATGTGAGTTCTTTACATATTTTGGAGATCAAACCCTTATCCGAGCTATAATTGGCAAATATATTTTCCCATACCATTGTTTCCCTTTTCATTTTGCTGATGTTTTCTTTAGCCATGCAGAAACTTTTTTATTTTGTTGAAGACCCACTTGTTTATTCTTTCCTTTATGTCCCTTTCTCTAGGGGACATATTGGTGAACATATTGCTGTGTGGAATGTCTGAGATTTCTCTGCCTATGTTTTCCTCTAGGACTTTTATGGTGTCACAACTTATGCTTAAGGCTTTTATCCATCTTGAATTTATTTTTGTGTAGAGTATAAGTTGGTGGTCAAGATTTTGCGTATAGCTGTCCAGATCTCCAAACACCATTTGTGGAAGAGACAATTTTTACTCCATTTTATGCTTCTGCCCCCTTTCTCAAATATTAATTGACCATAGAGACCTGGGTTTATTTCTGGGCTCTCTATTCTGTTCCATTGGTCTATGTGTCTATTCTTATGCCAATACCAGGCTGTTTTGATTACAGTGGCCTTGTAATACAGTTTGATATCAGGTATATAATTTGATCCCTCCTACTTTGTTCTTTCTCAAAATTGCTGCAGGATCATATCGGGTTCCACATAAGTTTTTGAAATGTTTGTTCTATATCAGTGAAAAATGTCATTGGTATTTTAATAAGGATTGCGTTGAATTTATAAATTGCTTTGGGTAGTATGGACATTTTGATGATGTTAATTCTTTCAATCCATGAACATGATATATGCATTTGTTTGTGTTTTTCTGAATTTCTTCCTTTAGTGTTATATAGTTTTCCGAATACAGGACTTTTACCTCTTTGGTTAGGTTTATTCCTAGGTACTTCATTTTTCTTGTTGCTATAGCAAATGGGATATTTTTCCCTGATTTCTGTTTCTGATGTTTCATTGTATGTGTGCAAAAGTGCCTTTGATTTCTGGATATTGACTTTGTCTCACACTGTTTTGCCAAATTCATTTATTAGGTGGAGTAGTGTTTGGGTGGAGTCTATAGGATTTTCTATGTACACTACCATGTCATCTGCAAACAGTGACAGTTTTACTTCCTCCTTTCTAATTCAGATGCCTTTTATTTCTGTTTCTTGTCTGATTGCTGTGGCTAGGACTTCCAATACTATGTTGAATAGGAGTGGTGAAAGTGGACATCCTTGTCTTGTTCCTGATCTTAGTGTGAAAGCTTTTAGATTTTGCCCATTGAATATGATGTTGGCTGTAGGTCCCTCATATATGGCCTTTATTATGTTGAGGAATGCTCCCTCTGTTCCCACTTTGCTAAGTGTTTTCATCATAAATCGGTGCTGTACCTTATCAAATGCTTTTTCTGTATCTATTGATATGATCAGGTGATTTTTGTCTTTCCTTTTGTTTATGTGATGTATTACATTTATTGATTTGTGAATATTGTACCAACCTTGAATCCCTGGGATGAATCCGACTTGATCATGGTGTATGATCTTTTTAACGTATTGCTGGATGCAGTTTGCCAATATTTTGTTGAGGATTTTAGCACGTATGTTCATCAGTGATATTGCCTGTAGTTTTCTTTCTTTGCTTTGTCTTTATCTGGTGTTAGGATTAGGATGATAAAAAGAGTTTTGGAGTCTTCCATCTTCTTGAATTTTTTGGAATAGTCTGTGTAGGATGGGGGTTAGCTCTTCCTTAAGTGTTTTGTAAAATTCTCTGTGAAGCTGTCTGGCCCAAGGCTTTTGTGTACTGGAAGGTTTTTGATTACTGCTTCAATTTCACTAGCTGTTACCATTCTGTTCCAGCTTTCTACTTCTTCATTCAGCTTTGGAAGATCATATTTTTCTAAAATTTGTCCATTTCACCTAGGTTTGCAAATTTCTTGGCATATAGTTGTTCATTGTAATTTCTTATATCCTTTGTATTTCTGTGGTAACAGTTGTAATATCTCCTCTTTCATATCTGATTTTATTATTTAGGGTCTTCTATTTTTCTTGATGAGTCCCCTTAAAGACTTGTCAATTTTGTTTATCTTTTCAAAGAACCAGCTACTGGATTTATTGATTCTTTAAATTTTTCATTTAGCCTCTGTGTCATTAATTCTTCTCTGACCTTGGTTATTTCTTTCCTTCTACCTGCTCTGGGCTTTATTTGTGGTTGTTCCTCCAGGCTTGTAGATGTAGTTAGATTGTTTATTTGAAATGTTTCTATCTTTTTTAGGTAGGCCTGTATTGCTATAAACTTCCCTCTGAAGACCGCCTTTGCTGTGTCCCATACATTTTAGACTGTTGTGTGTTCATGTTCATTTGTTTCCAGAAACTTTTTGATTTCTTCCTTGTTCTCATTCTTAACCCATTCATTGTTTAACAACATGCTATTCAATCTCCATGAACTTGAATGTTTTTGAGTTTTTTCTAAACTCAAAATTTCCTAAAATCTATGCTAAACCTCCCAAGTATGGGTGTAACCAGTTCAACCACTTTTTCCCTTTACATTTGCAAATGACCTTTATCTTTGAAGTGATTAGCAACATTTTTTCCTTTGTTATCTATATATGGTAACCACCTAAAGGAACCTGTGCATAGTAAATGAGGACCATCCTTGATGTAATGTACCTAGAATATCAATAAAAGTCTGTCCAGGCAGGGACCGGGGCCCTCTCTCTCACTGAGAGAGTGGCCAGGCCGGTGCTCTCTTTGTCTTAAAGAGCAGCCATGCCGTCCCTTTTTCTCCACCGGATTTCTTTAGTACCTGTGAAGTTGTTCGTTGTTCGTTGCAGCCACAGCATAAACATCCACAACACATGGACCTGAGGGATGGAGTCTGCATTACCCTTCACTTTCAGTCTCTATAAGTCTTTTGCTTTGAAATGGGTCTCTTGTAGGCAGCATATGTGTGGGTCATGATTTCTTATCCACTCAGCCATTCAGTGTCTTTTGTTTGGAGCATTTAATCCATTTATACTTAAGGTTATTTTTCATAGGTACTTATTGATTTTTCCCCCTTTGTACCTGTGTTCCTCTCTCTCTCTCACTGTTTTTCTTCGTCTTCTTAAAGCAGTCCCTTTAACATATCTTGCAGTGCTGGTTTGGTGGAGGTGTATTCTTTTTGCCTTCTTTTTCCTGGTAGACTTCTTACTTCACTTTCCATTTTAATTAAGAGTCTTGCTGGATAGAGTAGTCTTGGTTGCAGGCCTCTGGTTTTCATTACTTGGAATATTTCTTGCCATTCTCTTCTGTTTTGTAGTGTTTCTGTTGAGAAATCAGCTGCCAGCCTTATTGGAGCTGTGCTGTATATTACTTCCTGTTTCTCCCTTGATGCCTCTAAGATTCTCTCTTTGTTTTTAAAATTTGGCATTTTAATTATGATGTGTCTTGGAGTAGGCCTCTTTCGGTTCATCTTGATTGGGACCCTCTGTGCTTCCTGAACTTGCTTGGCTTTTCCCCTCTCCAGGTTAAGTAAATTTTCTGTCATTACTTTTTTCAATCAGATTTTTTTATCCCTTGCTTCTTTTCTTCTTTTTCTGGTATTCCTTTGATTCAAATGTTGTTGCATTTAATATTGTCCTGCAGTTCCCTTAAGCTGTCTTCATATTCTTTTAGTCTTTTTTTTCATGAGCTGCTCTACTGGGTGTTTCTTTCTAGCTTGTCTTCCAGCTCACTTATTTGGTCCTCTGCTTCGTCCAGCCTGCTTGTAATTCTTTCTAGTGTGTTTTTTATTTCAGATATTGTATTCTTCATTTCTTCCTGGTTCTTCTTTATAGTTTCTATTTCCTTTTCCGTGCTGTTGTAGTTCCCACTCAATTCCTTGTAGTTGTCAGTAACTTGTGCATCCTTATAATCATTCTTTTGAATTCTGTATCTGATAATTTGCTTGCCTTCATTTCATTTAGCTCTTTTACTGGGGAATCTCCCATTCTTTTTGATTGCAGGTTCTTTCTTTGTATCCCCATTTTAGGTTACTATTTTTGTTTGTTTTTGCAATTCCAGATGCTCTGCTTTGCCAGCTATCTTCATAGGGTGAACTTCTTTGGTAGGGGTTCTGTGGGACTCAGTGCCGCGGTCGCCTTAATCTACTTGTCTGGATGTTCTAGGGTTGCCCTTTCTTCCATTTGTGTGGGCTGTCTTGTGCTTGGGCTTTACCTGTTGGTGGCTCCTTTGTTGGTGGGGTCTCCCCTCCAGCGGTTTTATTGGTATTCATAACTCCCACCTTGTCTTGTATGCTGTTGTATAGGTGTTGGTTAATAAAGCAGTATTACCAGACAACCAAACCTATGCCAGCAAAAGGAACCTCCCTACCACATCAGCAGTCTTTGAGCAACCACAATTGAGCTAAGATTACTAAAGGTGAACAGAGATTGCGGACATTATGGATATGACAAAGGGAATATGAGGTGACTAAAAGAAAGAAAAAATTGTTGAGTGGTGAGAGGGAGGAGAATTGATGAGTTGGGATAGAACCGAGGTGAAGAAAGGGAGAGAGAAAAATTTGCAATGTAAGTAAAACATGAAAGGGCAATGGGAACAATGGGGTAAGAAGAAGGAAGAGTATACTATGAGGTTTGAAGTAAAATTGAAAAGGTATGGGACCAACGGGAGCAAAATTGCAGAAAAACCACAGCAAGGTCGATAACCACGACAGTTGAATGAAGTTTAATTAAAATGAGGCAGGAATAAAAATATTGTAGAAAAGCTCAGTGGAGTGAGCGTGGTCTGTGAACCAAAGTGTCGCCAGTTCAATGCCCAGTCAGGGCACATGCCTGGGTTGCAGGCCAGGTCCCCAAGTAGTGGGGCATGTGAGAGGCAACCACACAATGATGTTTCTCTCCCTCTCTTTATCCTTCCCTTCCCCTCTCTCTAAAATTAAATAAAATCTTTAAAAAACCCCAATATTATAGAAAAGCAAAAAGTGAATATAACCTGTCTACAGTGAAGAAAAATGATTTTGAGAGGATGATGGAAGCAAACTAATAAGAGTAAGGAGCAAAGCCCACAATGAGAGAGGGGGAACAAAGAAGAAAAAAAAGGGAGAGAGAAAACAATGAATTAAAATTCCTCACTAACCAATCAGGGGCATGGCGAAGGCAAAATGGAGTAAGACAGAGGGAGACTATTCCATGAGATTTAAAGTACAAACAAGTCATGAACAAAGAGGAGATCCTTTGGAGAAGCACAGCAATAACTATGACATTTCACCCTACTAGCCACTGTTTATGAAAGGTGAAAAAGAAATAAGACTATTATTAGAAGGGAAAAAGAATGTGAGCTGACAAGAAAGAAGAGAGCTTATGCGAGGTTGGGTGGAGGAGAAATAGAGAGAGAGGGATAGAAACTTGGCGCAGTGTGAGAGGAAGTAAAGCTCACCACACAGTAATAAAGCTCAGGAAGATGGCAAAGTGGATTAAGACTGGGGAAGGGTGCTGGGTGGGATATAAAATAACAATAGTAAGATAAGAAATATCTGAACAAAAAGAGTAAAAAGTAACAGACTAAGAGTAGTGTGTTATTTGGAATAAGAGTGAAGTGAAAGAAGAAAAATTAAAATGCAATATGAAAGGAAGAATAAAAAAACAAATCAAACAATAAAAACAAACTAAACAGGAAGAAGAGAAATTTAAAAACTGGAAGTTCTGAAAGGCAACAGAGTGAAATTTATCTCAGCTGTTGGTGTTCACCTTCTGACTTCTTTCTGGATCCGGCTCTAGTTTTCTCACAGCTCCAAGTCTTATTGTTTTATTCTTTTTTTTTTTAAGTTTTATTTATTTATTTTTAGAGAGAGGGGAAGGGGAGAGGGAAATATGTGTTTACTTCTAGAGCGCCCCCTCCTGGGTACATGGTGCCTAGCCAGGGTGGTCTTACTCTTGAAAGAAAAAAAAAAGCCTCCTGCTGATTTTAAACCTGCCACGCAGGTTTTTCAGGCAGAGGGGAACTGGGCTCCATCGTTTTCCTTTCCTGTGGTTCTGCAAGGATGGGGGCTCTATCTGGGCTACAATAACCACAGGTTCTCAGTTTCCAGCTGACGCCTTCTGATTGCTGTGGGGCCCACACCGTCCACTCTGCGCATTTGCACCAGGCCGGCACTGATAATCCACCTCGTTCTGCAACCCTCTGATCAGTCCGTGAGGTGCACTGAGTGGGAGTAAATCTCGCCCTCCCTCCTCTCTCTCTGTTAGCCTGGCCGCTGTGGGAGAGGAGGTGCCTGCATAGCGGCTCAGTTCCCATATTGAAGAAAGTCTCTCCAGGCACCGCTGCATCTCCCAGCCCCTGCTGTACCCCTTTGATTAATCTGTGAGGCGCCCTGAGTGGGAGCAGCTGGCACCCACACTGCTCTCTCTACTCGGGCCAGGCCACTGCACGTGAGATCCCTGCACACACTGTCTCTGCCCCGCTTCTCAGTTCCCCTTTTGAGAAAAGTCCCCTTGGGAGCCGCCCGCTGTTCCCAAGGAGCACCCGGCTTTCCACACAGCGCAACTCTGACAGACCAGAATCTACCTGGGTCACGGCCAGTCTTGGCCTATCTCTTCTCCCAGCTCCAGGTGTCACCCAGCTCCCCACTTTCTCTGGTATGGTCTCAGCCAGGAACCACCTTGCCAGCCGGGGTTGCCACCAGCTGTATGTCACTTACTGCCTTTTATCTCCCTCTTGAGTAGTTGAGTTCCTGAGTCCAGGTCTCTCTGGGACTTCCCCACTCTGGGACGGGAGGGAGCAGCGAGGTGACTATCACTGACCTGGCTCTCCTCCAGTGCTCCTGAGACAGCCCAGGTCTCTGGTGCAAGGCCCAGGGACTTTCCCATTGGCCTAAAAAATCTCCTTACCTCCTGTTTTTAAGGGTCCTCAGCACACTTTGGCTTCCAAACTTCGTATTAGCTGGGATTCCGTGTCTGTTCACTCTGTTCTTTGGAAGATCGGCTAGGTGTCCCATTTGGATGCACCAGCAAGTGGCTCAACTCCCACCTGCATCACTGCCATCTTCCTCTAGATCTTAGGGAGACTTTAAGTCCCAGACACTGGGTCAGCTGGCCCATACATCTTTCCTCCCCATCTTCTTTTCCTCCCTCTGCTGGTGAGGCCGGTTCTCGCCCTGCTGTCTGTCAGGTCCTCACCACAAGGGTCTCCTCCTGTTGAGGGGAACACCGAGTGCTTCTGAACCACCTCTTCCCCGTCCCTGCCTATCCCCAGGATCAAAAGTATATATATTTTTCACTAAGTCTGACTGGGAAATATTTTTCTTTTATCTTGAGCATGAATTTGTTTTAGTAGATTTGAAAATAAAGAAAATACACAAAAGACCCAAAGAAAGGGTTCAGGTTGTTGGGCGTCTGTCTAATGTGGAGGGTCCTTTTTTGAGGGGTTTCCTAAAATAAAATATTTTGATAAGCAGCTACCTTGCTCAGGTGGCAGTGTTTCGTGTGCCTCGGCCCCACCTGATCCCCCTCCCCATGGCACGGGGCGGCCACCTGGGACATCAACACCCCCTGGGCCCACCTGCTATTCAGGGGTCCCTGGCTGAGGGAGGCTGAGGACATGGAGTATCCCACCCTCCTCAGACCCCTGTATGATTCCAAGGGACTCTCTAACTTGGAAGGATAATTGCTCACTGGTTAGTACAGGCATTGTGCCCTCTGACCCCCACCCCCAGGGAGCACTGTGCCTCAGTTTCCTGGTGGTGGACCTGGCCCTGGCAGGGCTTTGTGAATGCAAACCTGTGGTCACCTGTCCCAGCAGAGGGCCCTGGGCCAGAGAGGTCAGGAAGGATCTTCTTCAGGCCAGGCCAACACCTGTCCCCAAAGCCAATGCCCCCCTCAGAACCTGAAATCTGCCATCCGGTCCCCACACAGCTGTACATATATCAAAGACTGAGAAGTCCCAGGCCCAGGACCACACCATCCATCCACTGCAGCACAGAAGTGTCAGCTGTTCTCAGAGCAGCAGCCCTTGTGGTGCCCACCGCGGCCTGGAGAGCCCCAGTGGGGCCATTTCCACCGGGGCAGGGGAGCCCCAGTGCTCACTTGGGGTCCTTCCTTATCAGATTAAACTCACAGAGCAGTGCCATGGACCTCAGTGTGCCCTGCCACCCTCGGGTTAGTTACCATAAAGCAAGAACTATAAGGACTTGGGGACAAAATGCCCCTGAGCCCACACTGCTGCCCCCAGTTCCAATCCTGCAGGAGGGCCCTGTAGGGCCAGTGCCAGGAGGCACCAGTCCGGGGTCCTCATCCACTTACATGACCTACTGAGCTGACACAGCTTACAGGGTGCATTTCATGCGCTCTGCCCCACAGCTGCATGGCAATTAAACTGGATAGGAAAGCTTGCAGGGAGCTGGTGCCCACTAATGGAAAACTCATGTAAGTACCAGTCATTCCTGGGTTCCAGAAACCCTAAGCTTCTGGGCTGAGGGGAGCCATCCCAAATCAGTGCTCCTGCCTGCACATGTGCTTCCCATTTCTGTGGACTGGAAGCTTCAAGTCAGATGCAAACCCCGACCCCCACCCGTCAGAGCCCTGGTGACCCCATCAACCACCTCAAGTGGCCATGGCCATGGGGGAGGCTGTGTAATGAACACCCCACCACAGGGCTGGGAACTGAAGGGGCACTTTGGGTCAGAAGGCACTTCTTCAGGAGCAAGTCGGACAATGGACAAGTTCCAGGTTCCCCGTCCTGCAGGAGGGGACACATGGCCATGGCCTCCAACCTCCCGATGAGTGATGCCTGCTGCCCACGCAGGAACGCGGGTCCACAGAAGCACGGCAGGCCCGGTCACCAACTCTGGCTTTATTCCCAGTGGCCAGTTGCTGGGGCTCCTGTGTGACAACGCATCTGGGGCTGCTCTCCCACCTCCCACTGGACACACTCCTGGTCTTTTTATGAAAAAACGTGCTATCCGCACCCAGGGGACAGAGGTTGGCAGAGGAGCTAGAATGACCGTCATGCTCTGAGGGATCCTGAGCCTGCAGAGGTTGCTCCCTGAACAGTGATCGGTCCTCCAGCTCCAAAGAGGGACACTGATGCCCCATCATCTCAGGTGGAAGAGCTCCTGTTTGGGTAGGAGTGGCCCCAGAGCTCAGGGTCAGAGATCCTTCATGGGGGACACACCGGCAGCTCACCCCTATCCGCTGGATCTACCAGGTCCCCACATGTCACCCCAGCCCTCATTCTCAGCATGGGACAGGTGGGAGAGCTGAGGCACTTGGTGTGACAGGGAGGGACAGGTGTACCCTACCCTCGCAGGGAAGCTGACCACTGTGTGGTGATGCCCTGGCCCTGTGCCCATACCCCTTAGGTGGAGCCATGTGGTCTCGGCCTCTGTTACCCAGACTTGTGTGAACGGTAGAGACTGGGGCCTGGGCACAAGATGTCATGAGGACTTGGAATCGGGTGACCTGAGTGAAAGCCTGGCTCAGCCACTTCGAGCAACGATCCTGATCTGCTTCCTGTGGGTGAGGTCTGAGAGTTCCCAGGATCCCTGAGTCTCCATTCCCAGCCCTGCCCAACCCCCTCAGCACTGGGACCGTAGCCCCATGGGTCACAGTGTGTCCTGAAATGTCCACTTTGAGACCAAGTGAGTGAAACAAGCAAGTGGAGCAGATGCCTTGAAAATGAACGTGTGGCACTGCTTCTCTTGCTGTAGTTCTTAACAACATGGCTTACCATTCCAAATGGAGTGGGTGTTAAAGGAACCCCTTCACCTGGCACACACAGCAGGTCTAAGCCCGAGAAGCCTGTGTGCTGGATGGGGCTTCCCAGGTGTGCTGGGCCATGGGCGTCCCTGGACTCTGGGGCCAAGGGCCAGTGCCAGGCCTCACCTGAATGGCAGTGATGTATTAATACAATCCTATCATTTCTGTATAAAAAATACACAGGAGAAACAGATTTTAAAAAAGAGATGAAAGTCAGACACCCACTGCTCTCCAGGTAACCCCAAGAATAAGAATATTGACTGGTGGGATTCAGCAAAATAGTCACAGGTCCAGGAGGAAATGGATACGCTGGTACAGCCAGCAGAAGAGGCCTGCACGGCTGAAGTAAGCAATGACCATCGCCAGCAGGTACTGGTGGAGAGAGGGGAAGAACATACAGAGGGCTCAGCTGGATAGAGGAAGAACAGTGGGACAAGGGAATGGCTGATGCTCCTGGGATGGCAAGGGCTGAGGGTCTCAGGGCGTGTGTGTAGGACAGCCGGCATCACGGGGGTCTCTGATAAGCTGGAGATAGGGGGAGTCTCCAAGAGCTGAGAGACAGGGGACTTGATGTGCCAACAAACATAGGGAAGACCTTGGGCTCAGATGCCACGGGAGCCAGGCCAGAGGCAGGGCTGCCGTCCACACTGCAAGAAATGCCTGGGTCCCCGAAGGGAAGTGGTGATGAGGCGTCCGGTTGGACTGGGAACTGTGGGCTCAGGAAGCTCCCCCTTCCCCGGGATTGAAGGTAGAGCAGGAATACCTCTTACCTTGTCTGTGAGCCTCAGGCTTCTTTCCCACTCCAGGAACCCTTTCATGACAGGATCCTCTGTGAAGAGAGGGCAGGCGTTAGCTAGGTGACAGGAACAGGGTTGCTGGGGGAGCATTGCGGGGCAAAGAGAACGGCGCCCCTCTTGGGAAAGGTTCAGGATTGTGGCCAAGGCTGAGGCTGACAAGGAGAGGGATAGAGGAGAGTGTTCCCTGGGCAAGGAAGCAGGGGTGATACCACCCCCACCCATCCAGTGTGGGGGACTGAGTGACGGGTAGGGTGGCAGTAGCATATCTGCATCACTTGGATCTTAAATAATCGGTGCTGCTCCCTCATCACCCATGGGTGTACCCCTGGCGATGCCATAGCCAGTCAGTCATTTTCTCAGTGGATAGCACATCAGGGTAGGAAGATGAATATATTTAAAGTCAAAAGGCCATTTAGAGCTAGGAAGTCTCAGAGGGCACAGTTGAAACCAAGCTTTCTGATCCAAAGTGCAAACCCTTTTCCAGTCTAGCCTAATCCTGTATCACTTCCAAGTGTCACCGATGAGTGATCTTAGGATAGAGAGCTCAGCAACTAGCAGGGAGTGCCTTTCTACTTGAAACGTGCAGTTGTCAGAACTTTTTATTAAAGAAGAGTGATGTAGGGTGCTCTCTAGGGTCCCTCCTTACTGAGCAGCCTGGCAAAGGCCTCGTAATGCTCAGGTAGCACTGTAGACGCATGCTGCCTCTTCACCTTCATCCTGAGCCCACACAGCGTCTCTACACGCCAGATGTCCTTATCCCCAGGGATGGTCTCCTACTAAGTCTATTCCTCTGTTGACCACTCTCTCTTCTTCTTATGGCCAGTGGACAGAGGATGGGGGCTGGAATCCACACAGGGAGCTCAGTAAAGAACCCAGGGTACAATATAAAGTTTTTGACTTTGGAATTCAGCTACTGGTCACCTAAACCAGACCCCCACTCCACCCCACCCCTACCCTCCTCAGAACAAACCCCTCCATTCCCTCCAGTCTCACAGGCTACTGGCCTTCCCCCCGGCCATCTTTTCACCTTTCTCCTGTGGTGATGCCCACCCCCCTCCACACTCATCTCGCCGTTGCTCTATGTCCTGAAAACTGTTCTTTGTCGAGGTCATTTGTCCCATGGAAGGGGAACAAAAGGAGCCCTCGTTGTGTCCTCCCTTCCCGTCTCTCATCTCTGACTCATCTAACCCTCTTTCCTTGCCTCCAGGCTTTCCTTTCATGGGGACATCCTTGTCCCCAGCTCCTGTAGTCTCTTCCAATCCCTGCTTTCTGAATCTCTCCTTTCTTTCACACACACCCTCCTCACACCTTCTTCCTTAATGGTCACCCCTGTCAGATCCCTCTGCCTTCTGCCTGTTTCCTCACCTGACCGTTCTGGGTTGACTTCAACCACTCTCACCTCCAAGGGTTACCCTGAAGAGCTGGACTGGAGACTCAGGTTGTCAGACTGAAAACTTGGTTCATAATGGATCATGATTTCTCCTCAAATCTTCCCTTTTAGGAAATCTAGACTCTGATCTGAATTCTGGGCAAACACAGATCATTATGCCTTCTCCAAACTGAGCAGAAGCCAGATGGTAAAAGCTTTGTAGAAATACTGTTGTCCACCTCTGCTGGCAAGCCCCACAGAGTTTGATCCTTCCAATCAGGAAGGTCAGAAGCCTCTGATGTCGTCTATCATTCCAAACTGTTAAACAGTTCGAAAGACTCAAACATATGTAACTGTCATGTGTGCACTTCTCTTGGACATTAAGGTTAAACAATATCTCCTGCCACTGACCCAACAACACCTGAACAGCCTCCAGAACTGCCCTCAAGTGTCAGCATCACTCTTTATGCCCTCCCCAAAGATGCTGGGTTCTCCCCATTCTGAACTTGAAATAGTATGGATCTCTCCTTTCCCATTCCTATTTCAGAGTAGAGTCTGGGCGG
>VMDR010022125.1:0-16411 GCA_007922815.1 Macrotus californicus
TCACAAAATTCTCTGAAATCCACTCAAGTCTAATAGTTCTCAAAAGGCACATTGGATCAGACCCAAAAGCTTTTCCGAGACTCATAAAATAAAACTAGAAAACAGAATTGCAGACAGTAATAACATAATGAGCAAACCAGCTCTATTTGTGCCAAAATTAATTGAAAAAAGTTGTTTGGATTGATTCTTAGCCTGATTTAAGTTACATTTAAACAAAAAAAAATTATATCTAAGTGAGAGTACTCAACTTTAATAAATTTCAAAAGCCATTTTGATTTTTATTACCCTATCTTATTCTCATCTTGTAGATTATGCTATATATTTTATTAAATTGTCATGTTTGACAGGAGAAAAGGAAACCAACATTTATTATGTTCCATCAAAGTACCTGTGGAAACTGTGAATTATCTCATTCAGCCTTCATCACTTCCCTGGAAGGAATACATTATTTTCCAGAGATTTCAGATGAAGGTCTTCCAACTTGAAGATAGTGGTGCTATGCTATTTATTGATGTGCCTAAAAAGACTGATGTGGGAGCAAAAATCTTCCCATAGCATACTACTAAGCTCTTTACACACACACACACACACACACACACACACACACACACACATGCCTGAACCAAGTGATTAATTTGGACGTTAGAAGTCATAGGGTTGGCTGACCAGAGCTTGCCTTCCAACAAGATGTGTACTGAGGACTCACAGAGGCATTGGCTGGGAACTGGGACTAAAAGGAACAGTGTTCCTGCCCTTGAGGGCTTACAACTTAAGACACATATAGAGAGTTAGTACTTAAGGAGTTAGTTACTTGGACTTCCATAAACATCTGGTCCCACATATGCTCTTTTCTCCCAAGTGCTTTCTAACTAGATAACTAGGACAAATCTCAGCCACAGCTCTGGTCTTTGGTTCTTCTCGATTCCTTACATACCAATAGAAACCAGCCTCTCTTTGAGCATTGTGCTATTCCTTAATATTTGCAGGGGCTCTTGGACCTCTCCTCCACTAGAAGAGGGCAGGATTCAGTTATAGGAAACCTAGACTTTCTGAACTAACTGCAAGAAAGCTGGTATTACACACAACTTAGAGATTACATGTAATGGGGCTCTCTGGTATCATTTGGGGGAGACCAGAATAGGCTCCTTTCCAGTTCCCAAAAGAGGTCCTTTATTTGCTTTTAACAGTGCGTGCACCTGCAATCGTAGCCATTCTTCCACTAGATCTAGAACAGAGATGACAAACCCATGGAAGGCATGTGCCTACTCTTTCCCCTGCACCACAGCAGGCATTGGTCATCAATTTCCAAGTGAGTGAGAAGGGGACTATCGTACTCAGAGTACTTCTCAAACCATCATCATAATCCACCTGTCATTTGTAATCTAGAGACTGTTTCTAGGTGCCACCTACTTAACAGCCTTGCTGAAGAATCCCTCTTAAAATGCATTTACCCAAATCCAAAAGGGAATCACCACAACAGATTCCAGATAAAGGCTGTATTATCAGTTAATATGTCTTTTCTATGGCGCAGACACTTAAATTGTGCAACGCCTACTTGCATTCGAAAACAGCGCCCATCGCCAATGTTAGCAGTGGCTCAATCCACAAACCTTCACAGTGGCACAGCCCCCGAAACTTTTCACTGGCTTTTGTTTCAAGGATGTTGGGCAAAAGTTGGGGAGAAGCATTTCTCTGGAACCTGAACAGTGTTAAATCAGAAAGTGGAGGTTTAAGTTTACAGGTTGTACTATATCAGCATCAGGTATAGAATCTCAAGTGGTAGCGACACTCCCAATATCTTTATTAAATTTATTTTGGTGTGTTCTTGAGGTATGTGGAGCCCTATGAAGGATGAATCTCAAGAAAAGAGCCCCCTTGGCAGTGCTAACCTATGTAGACTTTAGAAATATATGTGTTATACATTTTAAGAAGAAAAAATGAAACTCTCAATATCTACACATGATCATTTATCTACCAACAACTGTATTGGTGGGAAGGCTTGAGAAGTAATTATTTCACTAACTTGTCCAGTTACAGAAAGCACGTTTGGAAAAGCAATACATAAATACTAACAATCAGCAAAAAATAGGACAACTATACAGTAAAGCAGTAAAGACAACAAAACCTCATTAAACATGTGCAAATGAAATTAAGAGAGTTATAGACACAAAACTATTTTAAAAACCACTGACTGGTATAAAAGGGAAGTGGAATGAAGAGTGAGATAAACTGCGTTCCTGAATGGTGTACGGATCCCACTATGTTCAGTTGAGTTAAACTACAACGATGGCCCCACATGCCTCTTCTCTGAATTACTCTGAGTCCAAATTGGCCAAAAGAGACGTTCGAATGGGGTTTGGAAGGCAGAAGTGAAGCAGCAGTTCTTGCTCTTTGAAGCTGGTAACAGTTATTTGCAGTAACAGACAGATATACAGAGGAAACCCAAAACACTAATTGGAAAGAATATACGCACCCGTATGTTCATTGCAGCATTATTTACAATGGCCAAGATATAGAAGCAACCCAAGTGCCCATCAGTAGACAAGTGGATAATAAAAAGCTGTGGTATATATGCACGATGGAATAGTATTCGGCCATAAAAGAGAAAACTCTTACCATTGTTGACAGCATGGATAGACTGAGAGAGTACCATTTCATCTGCAAAGTAATGATCAGAATGCTAACTGACATAATTCAGAGAAAGACAAATACCACATGATTTCACTTATATGTGGAGTCTAAAGAACAAAATAAATAAACAAACAAAATTAAAACAGACTCCTTGACACAGACTGAGGGTTGCCAGAGGGAAGGGTGGTTGGGAAACTTCATGAAAAAAGTAAAGAAATTAAGAAGTACAAATTGGTAGCTACAAAATAGTCATGGGGATGTGAAGTCCAGCACAGGGAATGCAGCCAACAATACTGTACAATAATGACCATGTATGGTGACAGATGGGTCCTGGGAGTAACGAGGGGAACACTTTGTAAAATATATGTACTAAGCAGTTACACCTGAAACTAACACAAAATAATGCTGAATGCAAACTGTAATTGAAAATACAATTTAAAAATTTTTTACAAGAAAAAAAATACTATTTTCAGTGACAGGCAGATATAGCGGTTTTAGTGAAATCCAGCATTCCCTCCCACTCTTGTGCTGCACGTCCAGCTCTTTCTTCCAAACTGCTGATCATGCTAGGTAACAGTGGAACCAGCCCATTACCAAACTCCATCAAATTCTCCCCTCCCTGGACATGTACATTGCCCTTTCTATTACGGAAAAGAATGTGTTTCCCCTCCCCTTGAATCTAGGCTAGACCTGTGACTTTTCTTGACTAATAGAATGCATTGGAAGTGACACTGTGCAGCCCTGAGCCCAGGCTTTAAGAACCAATGGCTTCCACCTCTGCAGTGTTAGAAGCACGCTGCCCTCCTGGAAGGGAGTCCAAGCTCCGTAGCTGGAGAGAAAGGCTATCCGGAGAAGACTGAGGCATCTTGGCAACAGTGAGCACTAAGGCCCCAAACATGTGAGAGAGGCCTTCTTGGCCCGTCTAGCCAAGCTGCAGCAGATCTCCCAGGGGAATATAATGACGTAAGCGACCACAGCTACACTGCATGAAGCAGAAGAATCCCTCTGAACTGAGCCCAGTCAAGCCACAGAATTGTGAGGAATAATAAACTGTTCTTGTTTGAAGCCACTAAGTGCCATGGCAACTTGCTTCACAGCAATAGGTCACTGCAACGAGGAAACTTACACAGAAAGATGACAATACTATTCCTTCCCCCCACTCCTTCTGTGTTTTGATTAAAGCATTTTAAAGGTCATCTTTAACACTATTCAGTGATAATGGCCAAACATTTTGTGAAGACTAGAATAATGAGAGGATGCTTGCCCTACCAAACACTGGAACATTTGTAAACTTCAGTTATCAGATAAATAATAAGAGCTATCGTCTACTGAATGCTTACAGTGTCTTAGGCATTGCTCAAAGTATTGCCTTGACAAATAATGCTATGTTATTCTTCACACTTTCAGATGAAAATCTGAAGGTAATATTCAAAGCTTTTATGTTAATAATTATAGGGTATCAATGTTAAACCAGAATAATAGAAAAGATACTCAATAAAGCTACAAACGTATTAAATTAGGCGGGTCAAACTATCAGAGATCGTTAGGATGAATTACACATGTAAGAATATTGAGCCTGTCCATGCACGGTACTGAATGAATAATCACCAGAAATGCAGGGCCTTCAGCCTTCTGAAACGGCTCCTGCGGGATCTGGCACAACCCTAACTCTCACCTTAGGGGGAGAGATCTGGAGAAGAGAAGGAATACTTCATGATTGCAGCCACTCTGTCATATTGCCCTGCACGGCAGGCTGTAGCAATGCAGCAGGGAAGGAGTCATCAGAAGCAGTAAATATGGCCTCTGCTTAGCATATAAACTTCGCTTTGGGAGAAGTTCCCATCCCTTGGTGGGGAAAAGCAGATCTCCATTCATCAACTAAAGCTGAAAAAACCATTTCCGACCACAGAGCCATGCATTCATGTCACAGATGAAAGAACTGATCCCCAGCGAGCAATGCAATTTCCCATGGCCACGGACTGGTGCCAGCACTGTTCCGCAGACCCAACGCCCACTCTACTCCTGCACCCTTGGCACATCACGCCCACTTTAGAAGTGCCCTTGCCAGCCCCAACCACTTCACTTTTATGAGCTGACAGCAACTTAAAGAAGGAAGAGAGCAAAGGCAGTCTGTCTTGTTCACCTTGTGTCTCAGCACCTGGTATAATCCCTCCCCACAGAACAAAATCAAGGAGCATTGATCAAGGGAAGGAAGTGAAACGCGTATTAGCCAACAATTATCTTCAACTCTCCTCAGCAAAGGCAAGCTATTTATATATATGAAAGTAATTTTGTTGAATATGTCAATCATCTGTTAATACACAAGTATTGATTTCTACCTATGGTTAACTATAAGACAAAATAATCTTATTCTTTGAAACTAAGGATTTGTTTTCCTACCAAAATTATGTTTTTGCTTTCATTAAATAGGAAGAGTTGCTTCTTTTCATTTATCACCAATGTGTTTACTCACAATTAATGATTAGAATGCTCTGAGATGGGCAGCCTGTACTTTGCCTGAAGTGCCATTTCATCTGCAGGAATGTGACCCTCAGCTCATCAAGCCACATTAAAGCCATATGTTTCTTTATTTAAAGACACCTGTTAGCAAAAGGCAATGCCAGGATGCAATTAAAATTCAAAAGAGATCAGAATACATTACTGAGGAAAGACTGCTTCAGGATCATGGGGTTTTACAACATCCTAAAAAAGAAAATTCTCCCCGAATCCTTCAGACTGGTCGAAATACACACTATGCCATAAATTTTTCTTCATTAAATACTTCTTTAACTACAGGGTTCATTGCATGCTTGCTGTGTTTTCAGAAACAGCTCTACCCTCGGGCTCCCAGTGCCATGACAGTGGAAAGTCCTGGATAACCCCTAACCCTCCTCGGCATTCTCAGCAGACAGCATCTGCCAGTGTTCCCCCTCAGTGCACCTGTACAACCTGGCTGGGAAAATTCTGTTATTCAGGACTGCTCCATCAACTGCTGTCCACTAGGTGTCTTCAACACCCCAGTCAAAGAGACAACCAAACATCCCCACCTACCTCGACTTAGAGAGTCCGCCAGGTGCACGTCCTGGCCCGGGAGCTCTCTCGATGGCAATGAGTTGATGCCATTGTAGGGCTCATCTCATCCACTCCTGTTCCCCAGGGGTCACTGTCCTTTATTGTCTACTGTCTCGAAAACCATTGTTTCATACACTTCGTCTAGTTTTTGTTTGTTTCAGGCAAAGCAAAAGTCAGCAATCTGTTATTTCTTAAACTTAATGTGGATGTGAAAATGATTCTGAGTGTTTCTTTTAACAAGGTACAGGTTTTCATGGGGATAAGAAAGAAAGTAGACCTAAGGCCCAGGGAGTGTCTTGGGGGTGGAAACAAAGAACAGGAAGTCACCAGACCCTTTTACTTCCTCTCTGAATTTTCTCTAAGGATGGCCAGGGAAAAAGAGTTCAAGAAACTCTACGTTCTAGGATTATATCTAGGCTTATATTTATGATACAGAATTTACAACAGTAAAAAAATAAAGCAATTACTGTCTAAGACTACCTGACCCATGCTACACAAATAAGAAGCTTACATAAAGCCACCTTTTTTATGGCTGGTGCTCTGTAAATTGTCCTCACCCATGCTGATGGACAGCTCTCTGCAAGGTGTCTGCATTCCAACATGGAGAGAAGGCCATCGGCTCCCACAACAGACTGCATCTGCAGGCATCCCTGTGATCTGCACCGTTACCCTGCCGTCTCCTCCCACCACCCTCTTCAGTCTCCTTAGGGTCACAGAGCATATCATTGGTGTCTGACTGACCCAAATCAGTCCCTGAAAGATGACTGTCATTCTAACCTACACAGTCTTTTACATCCCATCCTCTTGAGGAATGAAGAAGGTATTTAGATGAGTCTGGGCAAATCTAGCAAATTCAGAAGTAGGTTCTTCTAGTGCAGTGATCAGGGAGGGACGCTTAATGAGGTTTTTGATTAATTTAGTGCTATTCCCCAATAATAAGAAAATAGTATTATTTGCATGTCTAGTGATAGGTTCTTTATAAAGGCACTAGGACCCTGGCCTAAATTTATTGGCAGTCTAGATGGAAAAATCTCTGGTAAATAACCATCACTGATTCATTGCAAAGAGGAGATGTGAGTCTGTCGTCCATGGTGACAACAACCCAGTCCTATCTCTTTATTTAAATAAAAACTACATTCTGTCATCTGAATGTTAATCCATGCAAATCTCACAGATATTATTTGAATAAACGGAAACCATCAGCATGGCTCCATTTAAAGAGCATGTTGCTTGGATTTTGATGCCGGACAGAGCAGGCATGAAATGTGGCAGGTGTGATATGCCAGATGACACCCTGAGTCAGACTGTACTCGGAGGGATGAGTGTGATCATCCAAACCATTAAGAGGAAGGAAAAAATACCAAATAATAAATATGTTCTCCTTAAAGCACAGCCTCAGTCACTGATTTAGAAAAAACTAACAGCATACTTAAGAACTGGGTTGATATAGGCAGTCTGCTAGGAAACAGCATAATACATAACAAGCTCTAATCTGCCTGTCACTGAAGGAGAACAGCAATGCTTGCTATACCATTTCTATGCAAAGTGGCTTTATGTGCGTCCTCTTCTATGTAAAGGGACAATTCTACTGCCATACTGTCTGTATTCTACAGTTCAAGTTCCTACCCAGAAGTAAACTAATTGTACCATTAACTATCCCTCATAATTTTTACCATATTCAATAATAGTCTCTGATATTCTTTACACACAGGTTTTAGCTCAGAAATTCCTAAGATAAAACCAGCACATCAAGCACAAAAAGAATTTCTTCTATGCTTGTAAATTTAGTTTGCTGCAAAAGGTATGGTGTCTGGCAAGCATAAGCCCGCAGCTCCAGTGAGCTCTCCAAGTAGTGTGGACTACCCAAATCCATACTGGGCTTGCCCAGGCTATAAGATCTGCCTTAATTTCTTGCTTATTACTCTAGTTTGCTATAGGACCATCCTATTTAATAAAGATTGTGAACCTGGTTAACTATTTGAAACTGCTCGTTTATGGATAAAGATGGAGCCATGTCCTCACTACCCTCAGCTGCAGTCTAGAGTCTGGTTTGGAGTGATGTGATGATCTGGTGAGGCCTCCCCAGCTTTGCATGCCAGCACTTTCTAAACCCTCCTACTGCTATACTCGACCTCAGGCTGGACCACCGCTGAGGCAAAGTCTCCTGCGAGGTCATATTTCTAACTACCCAAATTGAAGGTAAACCTGAGAGGAAAGGCTCTTATCTCTAGGTCCACAGAACTCTGGATGACTCATGGATGAGTTCCAGGCAACCTATGAACCCTCGACATTCATTTTATGTATAGATAGTTTGGAGTATATCCAAACGAATTTTTTTCAAAGTTCAAAAAGATCCATAGCCCTAAAGTTTCAGATCCATCAACCAAGAGAAGTACTTGTTTTTCCCATCCAGGTTTCTTCTCCCTACTGACAAGCACCACTAAAATCCCCAAAAGCATTCAGTACAACAAATGAGCCAGACAGAATTACAGTAACTTCAGACCAGGCTTTACAGGTCAACTACATCATTCCTAAATGACCCTCAACTCCACTTTCTTCTTCACATTCTCCACTTGTGGTTAAGAAAAATCAGAAATTGCTATTAGTTGATGATGTGATATTAAGACAGCTTTTCAATGGATGTTTAACTAATTTTCATCCAATTAAAACATTTGCTTACAAATTGCAAGGATGCCAGTGGAAGGTTTCCATTTCCAAGAACATACTCTCCACAAGTTTTGTATGTCTTTTCCTTCGCTTTGCTGTTCTTGCTGTTTTGATTAAGCTGTCATAGTTTAAAAGGTGAAAATATTCAAACTGAACTGCAGTTGATATTGAAGAATTTAAACACAGGCTAACGGGCTTCTTTATTTGAACAGCCATTCTTATACCGAGTTTTCAGAAACTAAAGCTTTCCTATCCAGTCACAATTCATAACTTGTCTTAGTTCTTACTGATTTTTTCCCTCCACTTGTTTACGGTGGTAGAATATACAAACATAATTTACCATCTTAATCATTTTTCAGTTCTAACTGATTTCTATAAAATATCATTCACAGGTACAACAAAAAGTGCACAATTTTTATTACATTTCATTTTTACCTCAAATAATGAATTTGCTGATTTATTTTTATCAGGCATTTTTCTTCCATTTCTGTCCAGATCTCTTCTACTCCCCCCTGGAAATGAAGTTCAGATGGCTCACTGTTTGGTTTATTCTGCAGGAAAATTACCAAGAAACGAAGAAAGATTCCTCCTCTTAGACTCGCTTATGTTCTCTCCCTCTCTCCTTTTTTCCTTCAGCCAGACAGTTGCACTTTGTATAGGAACTCGTGTAAAATCCAGCAGCAGGAAAAAAAAAGATTGCATTGCCAGTCACAATAAGAATGAAGCCCAGTTCTGAAATTCCTCAGAGTAATACTTTTCTGTTTCATTATATAAAAAATATAAGCAATATATTAATAAAAAAGTATACACTTGAAATCATAATGAACAAACACTGTCATTTGATTTACAAACATGTGACTATATTAAACTTAAAACTATAACTTTCAACAAGTGAATTTCTTTTCAGTTAAGCTATTTTGGGTGATGAAAAAAATCACTAAACTCAGGGGTACATGTATGTGTATGTCAGAATTTGTTTTGCTCTTTTTTGTTGTTATTGATTTTTTTAAAAAACAGTATCTATATATATATGTACATATGGGGTTGGCCAAAAAGTCTATTTAGCATTTTCCATAAAATAAAAGACACACTTTTCATTTTCACCAATAACTTTATTGATTTGGGCATTTTGAGTATGTTGGCTATCTCCCACATAGTATACCATTTGATTGTTCTCAATTAATATCTCGATTTGATCGCTATCAGCTTCTACTGGTCCACCCGACCATGGAGCATCGTCCAGCAAGAAATCTCCAGCATGAAACTCCACAAACCACCTTTGACATGTCCCATCAGTCACAGCACCTTCTCCATACACTGCACAAAACATTTTTTGCATTTCAGCTGTGTTTTTACCTTTCTTGAAATATTAACGCATGATATGGCGAAAATGCTGCATATTTTCTTCCAAATTCAATGGTAAAATGGCCACACAAAGATTCATAGTTTTGATAAGCTTTTTTAATGCATGCTGATATGACAGCTGTCACAATGCGATCTAACAAAATTGTTTCGAATGAAGTCAGACAGGAACACTGTCAGTACCGGGGACTTGTGTGTGAAGGGACGTAGGTGATGGTAGAGAATGCAGCCCATGGAGTTAGCTTTATAAGTTAAGTTTTTAAAAAATTAAAAGCAAAACAAAGAAAATGAAACAAAACACAGGGCATCAGAGCCTTCCCCCTTTTGTCCAAGATCCAGCCACGTAAGGACTCACCCTACAAAAGCTCCAGGAAGCAGTAAAAACCCACCTCCCCATTTCCAGCCATGAAACTGTAATCAGGATCATAAATATCTTCTAGATTGGGCAGTCAACACAAACAACTGAAACTGCTGAGTATTCAGGTAACAGGGGGTGGTGGCAAAAGTGGTAAACGAAAGATTCCACTCCTGAAAACCTCCAAATTCACAGAAAAAAAAAATGAAACGCCAGCCAAACAAAGCACATCAACAGAGTAAGCCCTCAGCCGTGGTCAATGGTTCACTCCCTAGTCCGAGTTTCTGATGCAGTTCTCATGGCCTGGGGAAGGGCTCCAGCAGAACACGACCTGATGGGGATCTAAGGACCTGGGTCCAAGGCTCCTGGGAGGGATGATAAATGAGGCCACCACCTTGACCAGTGCCCTGTCACCTCCTTCCTATCTGCTGAAAGCCTCAAGAATTGGCCAAGCTACTACTTTTAGTACCACATCTTTTGTTTCTGTCTAGGGCTTTTCACTGGCCCAAAGAGAAACACAGTAACTTCACAGCATTTACCCTATTCTCTTGGCTTTAAAGCAAGCATGGAACAATTTTTGTGATTTTTCTCACAGCTTTACTTTTTATAGTTAGACTTAAAGATAAAATATGACACACAGGAATACCATTCAGCCATAAAAAGATGGAAATCCCATCATTTGCTACAACATGGGTGGACCTTGAGGGCATTATGCTAGGTAAAATAAACAAGACAGACTCATGGAAGCAGAGTTTAGACGAGTTTGCCAGAGTTGGGGGTAGGGTGGGGAAACTCAGGGAAGATGTTCAAAAGGTGCAAACTTCCAGTTGTCAGATAAATAGGTTCTGGGGCTGTAACGTACAGCATGGTAGCTATAATGAACAGCACTGTACTGTGTATTTGAGAGTTGCTAAGAGAGTACCTTGAAAGTTCTCTTCATAAGGAAAAAGTCTGTAACTATGTGAAGTTAAGGATGGTAAGTTATTGTGGTGGTCATTTCACAGTATAAGCACATATCAAACCCCTGCGTTGTACTCCCAAAATGAATGCAATGCTATACATCCGTTCTATCTCAATAAAACTGGACAAATGTGATTTTCACAATGTATATGCGTATCAAATCACCACGATGTACACTTCATATACATTATAACTTTATTTGTCAATTATACCTCAATGAAGTTGAAAAATAAATGAATAAAATGTGACTTAAAAGATTGCTTACTACATACCTAGCTTGTTTGTTATTCTCATTCTTCTGCTTGAACTCTAGTAGAAAAGATAGAGATGACATAGGCGATGAGGGAAAGCTTAGGTAGTAGAATTTGCCTTGTGTTCAGAAGAATTGTGATATATTTCATGAGAGCATAGGGGGCACAGCCTCTTGGTAATAAGCAGAGTGGGGCAAGAGATACATTTTGGGAAATGATGGAAAATATTCCAACAATCTGAGAGAAGACAAGAATGATTTATAGGCTTACTCTTCTCCACCCTGTCTTCAATCTTTCCCCCTCATGTTTCCATGTAATCTACATTAAAAGATAGCGAATGAGTAATATATGAGATAGTTTTGTGAAAGCAAGAGGAAAAGAAAGACACAGACTAAAGATCCTAGGCTGAAGTAGATAAGAGGGCAGGGACTGAGCCCAGGGGACTATGTCTGGGAGGCCATTCTGATGAATGGGAGATCCCATCATCTGTGTGGACCAAAGTCCCCGTGTTGTCCGTGTCAGCCAAGCAAAACTCTCATGATCTCTCACCTGTAATCATGATGGGCACTCTGTTAACATCATAGCAGTGATGTGAACTAAGCATTTCCAAAGAAACAGTCATAGTTAGCCACTGTTTCAGCGATGGTTTCTTCCTCCTTCCTGACTTAACAGCATAGTTTCAGTTGTCATGTAATTCTAGACTGAAACAACTGAGAATAGCATTTGAAATATTCACTTGGTTTCAAACACAGGTCATGTGTGTGTGAGTATATTCTGGCTCATTTATGTTACTGAAGTCAAATAGAAACCTTTTCTATAGGTCTTTTAAAAAATAGTTATATAATGAAATTAACTGAAAGGCAAAAACTCTGTTAACCAATGAACAAAAATGAATCCAAAAAATGAGAGAGAGAGCAGAAATTGTTTTGTAGTATTCATTTTTGTAAAACTAACCAAAACATATTAAGTGGAACCTGTGACCTTCACTATTTCAACAGGGAAAAAGGAAGTCAACATCTCAGATTGACAATTTTGCTTGGAAACCTCTCGGAGCAATTTTTAACTTGGTTGGTACAAATGTTTTCTGCCAATTAAATTGTGCAATATTCTCACAAGTTAAAATATTCTTGGCAACTACATCTCCTTGGAAAAAACAACATTAAGAGTTGAGTTTTTAAGTGCTTAATTTAAGAATATCTTAAGTAGATATAACCACAAATTACTCATTTTTAAATATTATGAACATTCTAAATTATTATTTTGGGACATTAGGAATAAAGACCCAGCAATTTTTTCATTATCAAAACAAAAAATATAAAATAATTCCTAATAGTTTACTACATAGTAATTTTACAAGTCTGAGAATTTCTAAAAATTATTAAGGCCATTTCCTGTTGATCTACTACAATTTTTTTTTTGGTTTTGCTACAAGTCTAAGGCATTGGAAATACAATCCAGAAACATCAGTATGATTTAGGCAATAAAATTTAATCAAGTGGCTATGTAAAAGGAACAAAGGATATAAAAATAGATCATTTGCATAAAAAACCAAACGGACAATAAATATATGAAAAAAGGGTAGCATAAATCCTTATGAAGAGCATGAGGCTCAGGCTCAGACTATCGAGATTCAAGTCCAGGCTATAACTTCTAGCTTTGTGTCTTTGGCCAAGTCACTGATCTCTTTATGCTTTTTCATTTGCAAGTAAAGAAGATCAAATATTCTACATCACAGGAATATTCTGAAGAGTGAAGGAAGCAATCCACTTAAGAAATTGAGAAATAAATGCCATGGTATATGAACTTGATAAGTGTTAGCTATTTTTACTATTATGGAAAAATAGACTCAACCTCATTAGCAATCAGGAAGCTACAAATTAAAACAAGATTTTATTTTACCATAGTAAAATGGAAAAAATTTATAAAAGGATTGATAGCAGCCAATATTGGCAAGATATACAACTAGTGGGAACACATATACACACATACACAATTAGTGGGGATATAAATGGGTTCTGGCCCCTCAGATGACAATTCAGGGTGACAGAGGGGTATGGGTTATAGGAGAGCAGAGAGGCAAAATATACATATGCAGTGTTCCCATACTCATGTTACTAGAGGACACTGTTTCATCATCATCATCATCATTTGTTATACTCTATTCCCTTGCAAGACATTACCAGAAGTTGTTCATTTAGCTGCTGTATTTGACAAAACAAGATCAAAAGAAACTGAATACACAAAGATACCCCATATTCGTGTGTGCTCTTCTCTAACCCAATTACAAATACACTTTTATTTCAGTTAGTATCTGTTTACCTTTTTAAAAATATTTTATTTATTTTTAGACAGAGGGAAAAGGAGGGAGACAGAGAGGGAGAGAAACATCAATGTGTGAGAGAAACATCAACTGGTTGCCTGTCCTATGCACCCCGACTGAGGACCGAACTCGCAACCCAGGCATGTGCCCTGACCAGGAATCGAACCAGTGACCTTTTGCTTTGCAGGACAATGGACAATGACCAACCAAGTGAGCCACAACAGTCAGGGCTGGTCTCTGCATACCTTTCAATGGAATCCATATTTACTGAAAAACTATGTGGTACACATTGGTTCTTTATTGTAAATAGTCTTTTATATACAATACTTAATCTGCATATTTTTCCTTTCTCTTCTTTTTCTATTGGGAAATGTTCCCAAGACTTTATTCTTCTAACCTTAATCAGACTAACTTCATACATTATGGTGGGAAAATTCCCTTGGCTACAACATTTAAAAAATAAAACTAAAATAATAAACATAAATAGTAACTGTGGTGTAATGGAAAGAAAACTAGTCTATCAGGAAACCTGAGGTGAAGCATTTTGAGACCTCAGGCAAATCTCTTAACCTAACTGAGACTCAATTTTCTCATCTGTAAAGCAAAAGAATACTACGATTTGTTGAAATCATAATATGGGAAAACATCACCCAAATTTGTTTTTTTAATTTTTGAAACAAGTCTCTCCTCTCAGTTTCTATGGCAATTGAGCTGTCACCTTGTAGAGGCCTCCCCTGATACCATCCAAGTCTAAGAAGGGCAAGAATTTCACTGGATCAGCACTGAAATAAGATCCTCCAGCGTTCAACACTATCGTCGCTGTGGGAGAGGGTCAGGAAGGAAGAGAGGGTTCGGAGAGGGGAGAGGGTATGATTTTTAAAGCGGATCAAAGTTAGTTCCCTCCATTGGATCTTTGAAGGGAAAAACAAAGGGATTATAAATCAACCCAGAGGGATCAGTTCTGTCTTCACAGCCCCTAAAGGATAAAACCAAGAGAGATCTAAGGAACAATGGCATGAACAAAGCCTGGGAGTGCAAGATGGAAGAATGCTCAGGCCTAAATTTACTCTAGACCTTAATCTAGCGATGAAGTATAACCCTCAGAACTTGTATACAAGAAACCAGGAACGAAGCATGAGCATGGGCAGTAGTTGAGAATTTCCTGTGTCTTAGTCATGAGGTTCTAAGCACGGTTCCAGCGACTCTAAGAGCATTTAGGGCAGTTGAAATTTTGAGATTGAGAATTTGGCTCTTACTTGCTCAATAAAAGTGTTCAAGCTTTGAAGTCACACAGGCCTTGGGCTTGGCCTTCTCCTTGCTTCTTCCCCCCAACACACACGTTATTGACAATACTACATTTGCACATACATTTCCTATGAAAATCTTTAACTCCTCAGCCTTAATGTAGATTAGGACTCTGGAGGCAATACCTCGAGGCGTGGTTTCTTAACGCCTCTAGAGCAGGGGTGTCAAACTCATTTTCACCAGGGGCCACATCAGCCTCATGGTTGCCTTCAAAGGGCCAAATGTAATTTTAAGACTGTAGAAATGTAACTACTCCTTAACTAGGGACAAGGAGCTCGGTGCTCCCGCTGCCTACAGGCCTTGTGTTTGTCCCCTGTGCTCTAGATGTAAGATAATCTGTTCTAGCAGAGTTTGGGGACAAAGCTTTGGGTATTATTTTTACCTGCATGAATAATAACACCCCTCTTGTGACTCTATGTGCAATTAGAGTCCCCAGAAGGGCACTCCCTGTTAGAATCATTGCTTCTTTCGGGACATTAAATGTGTCTATAAAGATTGCTAAGGTTCTAATGGCTTATTTCTCAGACCAGGAAGTCCTACAAGCAAGTCAAAGCGAGTGATCCAGAACCTCTGCATTCCTAAAGACTGATTCTGGGTAACCCTGGGAAACAGTATGGGAAGTACAGGGAGTACACATCTGGATCATTAAAAGTGATAAATATCCACCATTACTTACTGTTATGGGTTGATGCAATCTGAGGAAGTGTCCCAAAACTCTAAATGGTGTTATTTAAAAATTAGTTAGCTAATACATAACATTATGACTTTGATATGTGTTAAGAACCAGAAGTGGTAATGCCCAGTTTGATGTCAACAGGGCAGAGTTAGCTGTAGGCAAACTAATGAAAAAGCAAAAATTTTCTTTGGCCCCTCCAAACATCATTTACTCTACACTCTGTCTGTATGATCTGTCTGCACTCAAATCCCTTTTAATGCCTCATGGAAATTAGATCACTAGAAATTCAGAGATTTCAGCAGCAGACAATCTTCACAAAGTAAGTTCATATCAGTAAAAATATTCAGAGTTTCTCAGTGGAGACCTTTTAGCTGGTGCCATTTTCCCTCTGGGCACTGTGAGCACAGTGATCTTAACCTGTGATATTTAAGGGCCCTTGAAAAGTGAGATAAAAAAGAGTTATTAACTGAAAGATATGAAAAGCAAAATAGGTAATTCAATAATAATAGTTGGAGACTTCAGTACTCAGCTTTTGATAATGGATAGAACAACTACCTATCCAGAAAATTTTTTTAAAAAAATAGAACACCAGAAAACACTATAAATCAACTAGTTTTAACATAAATCTATATAACACTCTACTCAACAACAACAGAGTATACATTCTTCTCAAGTGCATATGGACTGTTCTCCAAGGCAGATCAGATACTAGAACAAATCTCATAAAACTTTTAAAAGGGATGAAATAATGCAAAAGGGTTGAAGAACAAAATATCTCCTTCAATCAAAATGGAATGAAAATAGAAGAAAAC
>VMDR010022126.1:0-16400 GCA_007922815.1 Macrotus californicus
GTTCCAAAGAATGCCTAAAAGGCCTATTTTACTTACTTGGAGAAATTCCTTAAGCTGTTAAATCAATCCATATTCAATCATCCAGAGAAGCAAACATTGTTACCTAGCGCTTGCCCTGAGCCAGACCCTGTGCTGAGCACCGTCCACACACTAACTGACACGGAGTTTTGAATTCAGAGTGTGTGTGGTTGTTTCCGAAAGACCTTGATCAATATGAACAGGCCTTAAACTCTGGCCAAATTAACGGCTATTTAATATGCTAATTGATCTGTGAAGTTAATGTTTCCACATGGAATTGCTATATAGGGTAGTCTTAAGCTAGTTTTTCTCTTTAAGATAAATCTTTTGGCAAATAGTAGATACTATCATAATCATTTTCTGCTTTCAATAACCATTTCATTCTGAATTACAGCAATATGAAAAAACCTTAGCCTCACACTGTATATTCCTTTGGGACTTGAGGCCTGCCATTCTTCAGATTTCAAGGGCATTCTTCCTTTCATATGAGATCACAAGAGTTTTGGAAACAGAAAGACTGTCTGCTTAAAAAAAAAAAAAATATATATATATATATATATAACCTAAAAGCTCCAATGTTAGAAGATAGGGACCAAGGGCTAATCATAGCAGGAAAGCAAAGTGCTCTTCTCACCTGAGGTCGGTCTCTCTCTGACGTCACTGTCTCTGCAGACAGCCCTCTGGGATCTGCCTCCAGGTGAAAGAAAACACGACCCACCGCCGCACGGCTTTGGTGCTGGCAGTGCTGACAGCACGTCCGCACTCACGAGAGCTGGGGACTTGGCTTGTTCGTTACCTGGCAGTTCATGACTACTATCCAAGTCTCGATGTGCTGATTTTTAAATTTAATTTATTAATTTCCGAGAGAGAGGAAGGGAGAGCAAGTAAGAGAGCAGAGAGGGAAACAGATTTGTTGTTCCACTTATTTATGCGTTCATTGGTTGATTCTTTTTTTTAAATCATTTTTAATTTTCAATTATAGTTGGCACACATTATTATATTAGTTTCAGGTATATAGCCCAGTGATTGGTCATTTATATAACTTAATAAGTGATCATCCTGATAATCATTGGTTGATTCTTGTATGTGCCCTGACTGGGGATCGAACTGGCAACTTTGGCTTATTGGGATGATGCTCAACCAACTGAGCTACCTGGCCAGGGCTTGATGTGCTGATTTTACCTAAAGGTGTGGCAAACTGTGGAAAGCAACAGCAGTTAGTGAAAAGGCTGTTGAAAAATAATGAAGATAATTAAGACATACAATTTACTTTGGGCTGAGTGTATTCATAGTTGATTGCTTTCTTATCATAGTGAGTCACTACATATAGAAAAACAAAAGTTTCAACAAAATATTATCAACCAAATCCAGCAACATATAAAAAAGGATTATATACCATGACCAAGTGGAATTTATCCCATAAATGAAAGGATGGTTTAACTTCTGAAAATCATTTAATGTAATATACCAACCATATCAGTAGAATAAAGGTAAAAAAACTACATAATAAAAAAAAGTGAAGAAGTTAAAAACCAAGTCAAATATCCCTCAAAAGCAATCTTAGGGAGAGAGGCAAAATTTCTTAAGAAAATATGGGTAATTTCTCCCATTACCATAATGGGAGAAAACTTTCTAAGCCAGTAGAGAGTAATCATTGGCAAATGATCAGAACATCAAAACCTGGCTAATAGAGGCAAGGAGAGTATACGTTTTTAGAGGGCTTCAGTATAATGCAAATTAGCCATCAACTCATTAAAATATGTAATACAAACTCTTCCAAGGCATGTTGATCGTGGGCCTAGTGTTTTTTCATAGCAATGAAATATAAACTTACAAGCCTTTCTACAGTAAGAGGAATCCAATCAATTTTAGACATTCTGTGTTACAAAGGAGTCTTTCATTGGCTGTGACAGGACTTGGAATACCTTGTGGGTCTAGAGAAAGCCTTGTTTTATGCTAGGCTTTTGGGGTTTGTTTTTCTTTCATTTTGTTTATGTGGTGTGCCACATTCACTGACTTGTGAATAGTGTACCAACCTTGCATCCCCAGGATAAATCCCACTTGATCACAGTATCGATCTTTCTAATGTACTGCTGGATCCCGTTTGCTAATATCTGGTTTTTCTTTAATGTCATTTTTCCCGCCTGGGATGTTGTCCCCTTTCTTATCTACCTGTATAAGCCTTGGACTTCCTTAAACTTAACTTCTCTTCATGGCCCTATTGGTTATTCCAAAACACAACTTTTCTGAATCTTCTGAGCTCTTACAGTAGGTAAAGTCTAGACCTCATAGAAGAGTATGTTCTGTATTACATTATATAGTTTTATACTATCTTTTATTTTTTGGAAGTGCCTGTATATCATAACATTATACAGGCATACCTTGTCTGATTGTGCCTCACTTGACTGTGCGTCATGGATCTGTGTTTTTTACAGTCTGAAGGCAGGACCAGAAACACATTACAACCTGCTTTGTCATGAGGCTTTATTGTGGTGGTCTGGAACTGTGCCTGCAACACCCTGAAGTCTGCCTGTATACTTCTTGAAGAAAGAGTCCATGCCTTGTATTTTTTCCTGTGTCATATCCAGACCTGGGCCACACAGTATGTGCTCAATAAATAATTTTGGTTGACTGATGAAGTCTCTGCTTTATTTATAAGATTCACTACTAATTCCGTATTTATCATCTGGTAGGAGCATAAACACCTTTTGATGTGGGTCTTATGCAGCCTACGCTCTCGAATACCTAAGAAGAGCCTGTCCTCTATCAAGACAATACAGAAATAAATTGAGAAAGGGAAGCAAAACTACAACGAAGTGATTTTGTTAACTCTCCTTTCTATTCTTCACATGAACATTTTGATGTTTAGAAAAGAGATGGAAAGAGGCAAGAGTGGAACTGTGCTTGGGGCTAGGAGAGGTGAATAATGAACTCTTTCCATATAACAGCTGGACTTGAGAAAAATATATGGAAACGGGAGCTGTAAGAGTGAACTTTAAGCCCTCCAGGTACTACATGTGGGACACGAATAAGCAAAATGCTCCCTATTCACTCTCTTATTTGAGCCTCGTAAGTATCTTCGACATTCACATAACAGAGAATTGAGATTTGAAGAATTACTGGCACCAAGTCAAGACCACAACACCGTCTGGTGGGTTTTAAAATTATTTGAGAGTGATGTCACAGGGGTGGTGGCGTGAGATGTGTATTCCTGGCATGATTACAGTATGATAAAATCACCTAACATTGTTTCTACAGATGGGTGACTTAACAAACCTTTGACTACAGGCTGACTTTAAGATCATGTAAGTATACATATTCCTACTGTGTGTGTGTGTGTGTGTATATTTTCATACATATATGAAAATGCAGTGAGGTAATTATAAGTTACACTACTAGTTTATACCCAAGAGAAGACAGCATCATTAAAAATAGCTATTGGTTGACGTTTTCTATAGGAATAATGTTACAAATGCAAGATATGAAAAAGCGAATTTTGGCTCAGTTAGGAAAAAAAGCCATATTCAAGGAATCTATCATGACATTATGCTCTACAAAAGCTAGGTAGCTTAACTAAGAAACATAGGTCATTTATACAAGGACAGTAAAACAATTAAGGCTATATCTATTTTTACTTAAATAAGCTGAGCTAAATATGAAGCTGCATATTCTTAAATCTCTACCTTACTTAGAAAACTCTAAAAAACCTAGTTTGAAGGCACTATCTTTAAAATTAGTAACATGCTATTCTTTGGTCTCCAGACCTCAAATCTTAGTTTATCTCACTCGAAAGGACTGACCCCTTTTTGATGGGCTTAATCTCATCGCCCATTTTATTCCTGGACACTCACAAAGCCGTTGTATAGGCAACGAGCTCATGTACACTAGGTACAATGGAACGGGTTAATATTTTTTAGTACGCTCAAAGTTACGTTGGAAACTGCCAATTTTTTACAACAGAAAATGAAGAGCTAGAGAATGAAACATAAGACACAGAAATTAGAATTTAGGTTAAGATGACTGACAAGCAGAAGATAAATGCAGGGAAGACTGGGAGACTGAAGGTTAGAAATGTGCAGCTCACTGAAGCTTTAACACAGAAAGCAAGAAGAGATGTTGGGTCCAGACACAGGCGGGTGAAAGGCGAGGTTACCTAATGGGCAAGACCAAATCGGTATTATTCTCCTTTCCTTCTTTCACACACACACACACAAAGAAAATATGTTTTCCCCCAGAGAATAGAAAAATGAAAGAAAGTCATTAAATTTTTCTTTCATAATGACAATGGTGAAAAACAGATGAAAGGAGAAAATACTTTCTATTTCTACTGTGTTCAAGGTTAACAGTAAGCGCAGCTGTTCTTGGCTGACCAATCACGTGCTTCAGAGTACCAAAGAGAAAGAAAGCATCAGTGAGGTTAATCCCTCAGCACTGAAGTTTTTTCTTGTTTTTTAGTTTTCAGTTACCAAGCTCATTAAGATTGTTTTTCTTAAATGTTAGTTTTTCATTTTGTTTTATTTTTTTAAGGCGACTTAAGAGACATAGAAGATCCTTTTCAATCATGTAGTAGCCTCTCAGTTTTTAAAAAGAGCTAATTAGATGCTCCATGCTTAAGCATATGGGCTCTTCAACATGACAATTATTTAGAATAGTCTAAACCAACTATCATACTCTATAAGGCACTGAAAGTCATGTGAGGTTTGTTAATTTTCTATATGGGTTCAGTGATCTCCAGGTCTTGTCCACAAAGTCTGGGCATGTTTTGAGAACATTGTTTTTAGATTTCCTAGTTGTATTAAGGCTTCTTTTTGGTTGTACATAAGGGAAACCACCTCAAGCTAGCTTCAGCAAAAAAGAAACTTAGGAATCCCAGGACACAAAGGCAGCTCGGAGATGGGAAAAGGCCGGGAGCCGGGACATGCACACTGGCAGTGCTCTCATTTCCGTGCAGCTGCCCCCACCCTCGGGTCCCGGCAGCCCTTCTTCCTCTGCTCTTCGTGGGTCCACACAGTGGGCAGACATGGTTACCCTGGAGTTCTGGATTGCACATGGTATAGTTTAACTACCAGAAGAGACCAACTGTCCCTAGTCCAAATTTCAAATTTTCTATGGTGAAATTCTGATTGGTCCATCCTGGGTTGGGTGTCCACTCCAGATCCAATTTGCTAAGGGAGGGGAAGGAAAGGGTGATGGGAGGGAAAGCATGGGAGAGGCACAAAGCACAAACATGGCTCTCAGAAGCACACACCTGTGTTTGAGAGGTACAGGGGGACAAATCCTGGAGGAGAGGGAATGGCTGGAGGTTGAGTAGATACCCCAAAAGGCGTCTAACACACTAACTTGTAATGATGCCACTGAGAGAGAAAGAGGGTGTGGGCAACTTTATCATGATGGCTTTCGTCTACATCCCATGAAATATTTACTAACTCAACACTATGTCCTGAGCATCTGTTTTGTGTCAGGTACTGTGCCAGGCACCAAGAAAAATAGGTGAGCCCACACTCTCTCAAAAGTTCTCAAGGAGTGTCTGGAGGCAGGTATTTAACAATCAGATGGCTATGCAACTAAGTGATCTGAAGAAAAAGTGCCGAGTAGTTTGGAAATCTGTAACATTAAAATGTGGTCTCATTTGGGGTGGGGACATGGTGAAGCAGAAAGGCTGCCTTGATTAAGTGAGGTTTAACTGAGCTCCGAGGGACAAGGAGGTGACTAGGGGAAGAGAAGGAAGGAAGTGCTCCAGGCAAATGAACAGCAGAGCAAGGCTCTCAGGGGGATAGCGACTGATCTGAGATGAATCTGGAGGAGGCAGAGCCGAAATTATACAGAGCCTGTGGGCATGGGTTTAAGTCTCCACTCTAAGAACAGTGAGGAGGCAAGTGTGGGTATAGTAAGACAAGTGAGGAGGCAAGTGAAGTAATCCAGGCAAAAGACAGCTAGTTTAGCCTAGAATGGTGGTAGAGATGGACAGAAGAGGTCAGGTGTTACTGACAAAGACCATGGGAATGGGTGTGATGAAGATATTTGTACCTAATTCGTTCTTTTTTGAAAAACTGTTATTGTATTACAGTTGTCCCAATTTTTCCCCCTTTGCCCTCCTCCGCCCAGCCAACCCCCACTCACACAGTCAATCCCCACACTGTGGTCCATGTCTGTGGGTCATTTTTACATGTTCTTTGACTAGACCCTTCCCCTTGTCCCTCTGGCCGCTGTCAGTCTGTCCCATGTTTCCCTATCTTTGGTTCCATTTGCTCGTTAGTTTATTTTGTTCATTAGATTCCTCTTATAGGTAAGATCATATTGTATTTGTCTTTCATCGACTTCTGCTTCACACGTATTTCTCTGAATGTGGCTCTAGCTACTTGCAAAGCCTGTGGCTGCTGGGCTTTCTCATTGCTAACCCTACGCCTTTACTGAAATGAAACTCATTTCTGACTGGCAGGCCTCTGTCTTGCTGATACCAGAAAATGTCTTTATGTTTGAAATTATACTTCCTTAGATTTTGAATTGCTTTTAATATCTTCACTTCTTGGGGTCCTGTTAGACTTGCAACAGCTGGTACATCAATGTGAATGGCAGTGGCAACTATGAAAGAAGCTGCTCCCGTAATCTCCCACAGCTCCCAAGATCCTCTGCTTTTAAGGGTACTTGATTTAAAGAGCTGGATGTAACATAGGAGACAAAGACATTCATAGCAGTTGTTTATTTTCACTTCTGTCCCTTTACTACAATTCAAATACTCACCTTTTCCCCTCCGGCTGTAAGGTAGCTGGGAGGCAACAATAGCCTCAGATTACCTGGGGAGGGCACACGCTGCCCAGGCCTTTGCAGTACCAGGGAAGGTGGCCACATGAACACAGGCCAAAGCATTGCACTGTTTTCAGCATGGAGGCAAAGAGGAAGTCAATCAGTGTTTTAGATCACAGCCAATCAACTGAATACGCTAAAATTATGCCGCCAGGTTAACATAATGAGGAAAACTGCACGTGTGCCAGCAAATATTGGCAGAGGCAGGTATTTCAAATATTTGAACCTATGTGTTAACTAGGGTTTGACATATACTAATTACAACTTGGCAGTATTCATTTATTAAAGTCACGGAACTGTTACTCTGCTCTGACGATCTGCCCCGTTGAGCCCTCCGGCAGACAGCCGTGGGGACTACTGAAAAACCTGAGTGGGACGGCGCCTCTTTTTGGGTGACCTCTGTAACTTGGCTTTAGAAGGGACTGGAAGGCTATGCCCCATTGTGCTAGTTTGAAATTATGTTCATCAGGCAGAAGAGGCTCCTGGGCACAGCTGACAAAGTATTTATAAAATCTGACTAGCTTTGGTGAGCTAATGATTGTATGTTCAAATAAATGGCCTTAAGTACACTCACTGGATCACCCAACTGTACAACTTATTACTGCTTTGGCACAAATTGAATGCAAAACCACATTCACATCACATTTGAGGTTATTCACACTCAAGAGTGGAGAAAACCAAAGAGACTGTTCCCCCAGCTATCATAACCCTGTCAGAACATGAAGATGTATACTAAAAGTAAGCCATAAAACAATTCAAATCCACAGTTAGCACGAGAATATATAACAATGTTCTTTAAGATGAGCTGTGCAGTATTATACAAGGAGAGTTTGAAATAACCTCTCCTGGCAGAGAAGAGAAAAAGCCATCTTTGAAGCCAAACTAAAACAAAAATCAGTAAAACCAATATAAAAATCCAAGCATTATTTTAGATGCAAATTATAAAACTACCCGTAACAAGAAATGCTAGGAGTTCTCTGAAAAGCCTGTTGTAATTTGAGCTGATGGGGGAATTCCTGAAGGGCAGCAGAGTATGTTCCCACTTCTTTAGTTACTATCACAGATGGGTAAGACGAGTTTACCCCTAAATGAATACTTGGAAATTATGTAAGAGGATAACCCACTGGAGCTGCTTTTTGCTTTAAGGCTCAAAGTTCATTAGACCGGAGAAATGAAAATTTTCAAACATCCAGAAGGCATCGCTAAGTGATATATCCATGTGTTATTATTCTATGCACTGTGAGAGCAAAGTCCAAACATCTTGAGTAAAAAAGTAGTGTTATGTTTATAACACGCAGATTGTCACAGGGGGAACTTCCCACGTCGATTATAAAATATCACAGGAAAAAGGGAACTACAAAGTACTTTCATAATGGAGAATTTCAAAGGATCTTAACAGACATTTCCCTTAAGTTGAGAGAACAAATTACAAGTTTGTAAACAAACACATCACATTATTTTGGCTGTAAAACGACATTTGTTTAAAATATCCAATACTTCTGTCACTTCTAGGAGCAATAAACCATGGCATGTAGGGACGAAGGCCGAAGGGACTGAGACCCACCCCTTAAGAAATAAACTGAATCCTAGGGATTTGGAAGATCCTAAAGCTCCGTACTTCTCTGGGGGTGAAATGGGTTGCATGGTTTGAATGACAGGAACACACAGCTGGGTGTCTGGGGAAGCAGAGAGAAAGCTTTGACACGCAGGGCTTGAATACTATTAGAAAGCAAGTGTCTTTTGGGAAGGAAGGGAAGAAGGCTGCACCTCTATTCGCTCGATTCGAAACTAATAAAACGTGGCGAGGACTGTGGAGACTAAGCAGTGCTGGGTGATACAGAAAGGCAATGAGGCATCTGAGATAAAATCACCACGGGGCAGAAGGATAAACTGGTGGGATGGCTTCTACAGTGAGACAATTTCTGGGAAAGGGAGAGACAAACAGTGCTAGGTCCATGAGACAGCATTACTGGAGACAGCAAGTCACTGGACCTATTCTTGATACTGCCCTCCAAAGGACTCTTATAGCATGGTAAGGTGGCGAGTTTACACATGAAGTAGCCTGCACACAGACGGCCCCCAATATTCCCAGTCTCCTGTGTATATATTCACTCTCTCGTGCAGTCTCCTCCCACAATGGGCCAGGATTGGTTTGTGTGACCCAAAGAATATGGCAGAAGTGAGGGCATGTCACTTCTGAGATGAGGTTATAAAAAACAGTGTGGCTTCCATACTGGTCCCACTTTTTCTCCTGGATCACCTGCTGTGCAGGAAGGCAGCTGCCATCCCATCTCATGGGAGTCCTGTGAAGAGGCCAGAGTGAGGACCTGAACCCTCCTGCCCAAAGCCACGTGAGTGAGCTCTGAAGAGGACCCTCCAGCCCAGCCAGGCTTTACAAGGACTGCAGTTCTGGCTGACGGCACGGCTACAACTCACAAGGGGCGGCCAAAACCACCCACCTGGCTGCTCCCGGATTCCTGTTTCTTAGAAACTGTGTGATGTGATAAATGCTTGCTGTTTTAAACTAAGTTTTGGGGTAATTTCTTATGCAATAATAGCTAACTAATATAGAGTTGGAGGGGATGGGTTAGACGCTATCCTCCTACTTTGAAGAACCACTAGAGCCTGAGCAGGAACCTTACTAGCAGTGGTAGCAACACCAGTACCAGAGCTGGAGCCACAGTGTAAGTAAGACACATTAACCTGTGCAGAGCAACTGCTAATCAACCCTATTAACACTGATTTGTCCCAAATGTCATTTTGAGAGAGAGAGAGAGAGAAAGAGAAACAACTATCACTGCCACAATAAAAATCATCAGAGAGGTAAGGTAATCCTACTACAGCACATGAGATTCCAGAATTTCTCAGTTTGTACTCTGCCAAACTTAACAGCAAGAGAATCTATGAAAACTATTCTATATTAAAAGAAAAATGAGAATATATTAATATTCTTAGCAATTATGACAGCAATACCTTTTTATTCATGATTCTGTATATGATGTCCAATAAAGAGAAAGTGGCCCATCCTATAGTCAAGCAAACTACTCCAGTTCCTTAATTTCTGGCATCGTGCTCCACAAATGTAGTTACATGGAAATTTGAAAAATATCATCGAACATTTCACTGAGCGATATCTTCTAGCACAGTGAATTCAATACGACTCCCTTAGTTTACTAGTTGGATGTACTAGAAATAACTGATTTGGGGATTAAAAAGCTAACCAACATAATGACTAAGGTTGTCAATATTCTGAAATCTTTTCAAACATTAAAGGCTACAAAGCTGCAAAAAACATTAAGACGGGCCACTGGACAGAGATGTCAGGAAGCACAGATCACTGATTCTTCCCTTCCTTCCTCTTCTGATAACAAAGCAAGTGCAGGAGACAATGCGGTCTCTGGGAAGGCGCTCTGTGGAGCAGGCCGACGCTGAGCACCAAAGCCACAAATGGATGATCGTAAGTGAATAAATGAACAAACCTTCCTGGGGTGCATGATGGGTGCCAGACACTGTACTCTCTGACTTCAGAAAGTCCTAGATATTATCTCAACTGTACATATGAGGAAATTAAGGCTCCCAGGGTCACAGAAATAACATTTAAATTTAGACAGATTTTTAAAAAATTCAAACAACAGTATTGTATACTGATTATTCTCCTGACAAATATTTATTGTGTACTATTTGGTGCACACCTCCATCACCGTACTTTTCCTTCTGTACCGTAATCACTGCCCAACTTCCCAGTCTGAGCACAACTCCTGACATTCAGGAGCCAGGGTCTCCTTGCTTTTGCATATCCAGTATCTAACATGATGCTTGGCACATACTGAACACTGATAATTTTAATTTATTAGTCAAAAAAGTGACAGAGTTTTACATTTTTGGCTTTTATTTTTCTGCTAGGTAGGAAACACTGATAAAGAAAAGGGGTACCCTCCAAAATTTTTGGCATCACTTAATTTAAAGAAGCTACTTTTTACAAAATACTTTTAAAAATATTGATTTTAGAGAGAGAGAGAAACATCTTATTTATGCATTCATTGGTTGATTGTGCCCTGACTGAGTACTGAACCTGCAACCTCGGTGTATCCAGATGACATTTTTATCATCTGAGCTACCTGGCAGAGCCAAAAAGAGGCTTTTTTAATGCTAAAAATTTCACTGAAATAGTTTATATTTCATTAGTCAAAGTAGCTTGAATAAGAAAACACATTTATTCTAATGTGGTAGACTGATACCTCATACCAGTCAGAATGGCTATCATCAATAAATCAACAAACAACAGGTACTGGTCAGGATGCAGAGAGGGAACCCTTTTGCACTGCTGGTGGGAATGCAGACTGGTGCAGCCACTGTGGAAAGCGGTACGAGGTGCATCAAAAAATTAGAAATGGGTTTGCCTTATGACCCAGTGATTCCACTTTGGGGATTTTATCTGGAGAAACCTGAAACACTAATTCAAAGGAACATAAGCACCCCTATGTTCATTGCAGCATTATTTACAATCGCCAAGATACGGAAGCAGCCCAAGTGTCCACCAGTAGATGAGTGGATAAAACAACTATGGGACATTTAAACAATGGAATACTACTTGGCCATAAAAAAGAAAAATTTACCCTTTGTGACAGCATGGATGGACCTGGAGAACATTACGCTAAGTGAAATGAGCCAGTCAGAGAAAGACAAACACCATATGATTTCACTCATATGTAGAATCTCATGAGCAAACTGAACTAACAAGTACAATGAGACAGACTCATAGATGGAGAGCAGGATGACAGCTCTGGTGGGGGGCTCAGGGGATTGAGGGCTCAAGCCAAAAACTAAAAGGACTCATGGACATGGGCAACGGTGGGGTGGGGTGGGGGCAGGTGAAAGTGGTATAAGGGTGAAAAACAGTAATGAAAAAGATACAATAAAAAAGCCTTAAAAAATTCACTGAAGTAGTTTATATTTCATTAGTCCAAGCAGCAAAAATAAGAAAAAACATTTATGCTAATGTGGTAGACTGACACAAAATAATTAATGGGAATGTGGGTGGAGAGGGAGAAGAGGCATTCTATTATAGTAAGAAAAATAACAAGAAATGAAAGTGACTTGACAAAAAATCATTAATGTGCTGTTAACTGAATTCATAGGGTAATAGCTTGGTATAATACAAGACCCTCTAAAGCAGCATCTGCCTGGAGTCTGAATTCAACAGGCTGTAATGCATTATTTATTCACAAATTAGTGCAAAGCTGGCTCTGGTCCCTAAGACATTGTCTAGACTCCGTAGACTAATAAGGCTGCATGGCAGGCTAGAGGCTAAAGCTATTTAAAAAATGTCTTTTTCTTTAGAAATAAACAAAAAAATTAGATTCACCAGAGTTAATTGAGGCCAAATTAGTTAAAAAAAAAAAGGGAAAAAAGAAAAGGACCAACAAACTTCTGTCCACTCATCAGCACAACTATCATTCTTTAAAGCCCCTTTCTTTCTTGTAAAATGTCCATAAATTCCAAAGACCATCATTCTGAAAGGCATCTGCAGTTAAAGGTGGCTATAGGAGGGATAAAGTGAAAAGACCTACTCAGATACCCTAGATACCACTTACTTATTAACCTTTATTCTAACTCTGATTTAGAGGCCAAATTTGATCTGCCTACGGGTCCAGCTAGCTCTTAGAGAAATCTGGGAAAACTTTCTCTTTCTTCTCCTGCCCTCTGTTCCTTGTCTGTGTCTTAATGATCTCCACAGGCTCAAAATTGAGAGGATGGGGTCCCTTTACCAATATGAGAACACCTAGGTGACATATTAACTTAAGCCTGGATTGGGACACACTTGATAGGAAAGGTCATTTTCTCTGTCACCCTCTCCTGGCTCTGGTCCCAGTGTTACTGCTGCCTCGCTCTTCTCGTCTGTCCTACAATCAGAACCAAGAGCGAATAGAAATTAACCACCACATTCTTTAAATAGAATGACTATCAGAATTACAGCTGACTCAGATATTGCTACCTCTGGGGAAACTTCTTGAGCAGTCTCTTGCCCTTTACTTCATTCACGCTGATCTACAGGTCCCCTTTTAGACTCTCATTGCGCCGGAAGAATATCTCTAGCAATGCACTTGTAATGCTGTGCAGGAATTGCTGGTTCATTCATTTAACTTTTATAAGCTTCTTGGAAGCAAGGACAATGTTGTGTTCGTTTTTGTACCCTAAGCATTAGCACAACTCCTGGAAAGTCAGAGTAAATTAACAGCTCAGAGCAGAACCTAGAAGCAGCGGCCGAGAATCAAATCTCCACTATGAGGAAGACCATGGGCAAGTTACTCAACATTTTTGTGCCTAGGTTTCCTCATTCGTTAAATGTGAACAATTATAATACCAACCCTAGCATTGTGAAGATTAAATGAAATAACGTATATAAAGCACTTAGAATAGTGTCTGGCTCATGGTAAACTGTCAAGAAATGTGGACTAGTATTTTTTATCGTGTAGTGCACACTCAAACACTTGTTAAACTCGTGACACTACTAGAGGTCTATATCACCGACTACTGTAGCTGGAAAAGTAGATATAGTGTGAATACTGAACTACAAATCCACAATCGTCTTCTTTCCTAATACTTTTCATTTTTCTGTACTGCATTCAACTATATAATGAGTTAAATATTCTGCTATGTGTTCGAATAAAAAAAGTATTGCCGAATTCTGAAATCCAAGTAATTGACCTATTAACTTTCGATACACTGGTACACAGCTCATTCATAAGTTGAGGAGCCCCTGTGTTCGATTAAAGAATGGCTGATAAGACTATGTGAATGATAGACTGAGGAAAAATTTCCCCTGAAGATCAAATCATCATGACTTATTTATGATTTCCTTTTTCTTGTGGCCAGTTTAAAATTAACTTAGAATATAAAGTTAAAGACATTTGATGAGAGGAAAATCCTGAAGATGGTCAAGTATTTCAAAAGTATCAATAACATATCATTGATTTTGGGATTGCAAAGCCATCTGGAAATCAAAGAAAAGTATCAATCCCTAACAGTTTTCTGTATTTTCATGATCAGTCTGGAAGGTCAGATCCAGAAAAGGTGATTTGATACCCTTTTAAAAACCACGCCTCTGTCAATATTTTGAGCAACAAAGTATCACCCTTAAAACCCTTTCCTTCATTTTCCAAAAGACATGAAAAAAAAGGCACTGCTCTGTACACTTTCTACATAATCATTACTGAGGCCGCATTTACAGCCTCAAAGCTTTCTATCGCCGCAAATTCTACCGTATATGGCGCTTTCAGTCTGACTCTATGACCAGAGACTCTCAAAGTCACACAGGACAACAAAATTGAGCTACAGGGGACAAAGGGATTTGTAAGAAATTAAATCAGAGTTTGTCTTTGCATTTTACATACCTCCTTGTTAAACTAACTCGCCCTGACAGTTAACTTGGTCCCCTCAGGGCAAGACATCAGATCTATCTCACAAGGTGTGGTACAGACAGAAACAGAATTACCCACCAAAACTAATGGCATAAAGTCATGGGTGACTGACAAAAAACTGTTGAAGAAATTAAAATTCTTATTCTATTATTTTTTTATTTTCCTATTTTTATGTATTTCCATTTTTAAAAGTAATGTCCAAAAACATCCCTCTGTGTCCCAGGCAAAGAACGATTACTAGGTTGGATGGATTATGTTACTGATCTAATTTGTTACTTTTTATAGGATAAACAGATAACTGGATTTAAGAATAAGTAGCCAGAAATATATCCACACATTTATAGTCAATATTTGGCAGAGGAGGCAAGCACATACAATGGGCTAAAGATAGTTCATTCAATAAATGGTGTTGGGAAAACTGGACAGATATGTGCAGAAAAATGAAATTATAGCACCTTCTTATGCTACACACAAGAATAATTTCAAAATGGATTAAAGACTGAAATGTTAGACCTGAAACCATAAAAATCCTAGAAGAAAACATAGGGAGTAAAATCTTGGACATTGCTCATAGCAGTATTTTGTCTGATATATCTCCTCAGGCAAGGGAAACAAAAGAAAAAATTAACAAATGGGATTACATCAAACTAAAAAGTTTTTGCACAGCAAGGGAAATCATCAACAAAATCAAAAGATGATCCACTGAATGGAGAACATATTTGCTGATACATTTGATAAGGGGTTAATATCCAAAATTTATAAAAAAATTATAAAACTCAACACCAAAAAACAAACAGTCACATTAAAAAATGGGCCAAGGACCTGAAGAGACACTTCTCCAAAGAGGATGGCCAATAGACATATGAAAAGATGCTCAACGTCACTGATCATCTGAGAAATGCAAATTAAAACCACAATGAGATACCATCTCACACCTGTCAGAATGACTATCATCAATAAATCAGCAAACAAGAAATGCTGGTGAGCATGTGGAGAAAGGGGAACCCTTTTGCACTGTTGCTGGAAATGTAGATTGATATACCCACTGTGGAAAGCAGTATGGAGATACCTAGAAAAATTAGAAATGGATCTGCCTTATGACCCAGTGATTCCACTCCTGGAAATTTATCTGAAGAAACGTGAACTACTAATTTGAAAGAATTACAATGTTATTTACAATTGCCAAAATAAGGAAGCAGCCCCAATGTGCATCAGTAGATGAGTGGATAAAACAACTATGGAACATTTACACAACAGACTACTACTTGGCCATAAAAAGAAGAAAATTTTACCCTTTGAAACAGCATGGATGGACCTGGAGAACATTATGCTAAATGAAATAAGCCAGTCAGAGAAAGACAAATACCATATGATCTCACTCATATGTGGAATCTAATAAAAAAACTGAACTAACAAGCAAAATAGAGACAGACTCATAGATGGAGAGCAGGATGACAGCTCCTGGGGGAGTGGGGAGTTAGGGGCTAGAGCACAGGTGGCAAACGCAAGGTCCGCGGCCGAATCCGGCCCTCCACCTTGTTTTAATTGGCCCAGCACCTTGTTTCTAACCCGGCGGCAGTGCTGAGCTCTCACTTAACTGTGAAGGAGTAGTTACATTTATACAGTCCTAAATTACATTCGGTCCTTCAAAGGCAACCGTGAGGTTGATGTGTCCCCCGGTGAAAATGAGTTTGACACCCCTAGGCTAGAGGGATCTCACAAAAAAGAAAAAAGACTCATGGATATGGACAACAATGTGGTGACTGTGGGGGGTTGGTAGTGGGTGTAAAGGGGGTAAATGGTAATGGAAAAAAATACCAAAAAAAAAAAGAAGTAAAGGGCCATGGCCAGGTAGCTCAGTTGATTATAGCATCATCCCGATACACCAAGGTTGCAGGTTCAAGTTCTGGTCAGGGCACATATAAGAAATAACCAATGAATGCATAAATAAATGGAACAGCAAATTGGTGTCTTTCTCTCTCTTTTCCCTCCTTCCTCTCTCTCTCTAAAATCAATAAATAAAAATTAAAAAAAGAAATAAGTAAAGAGATCAAAACAAAAACTTGAAAGAATAAAAATATTTTATATGGTGAAAGTAACATTCATTTTTTCTTTTGTTACATTTGGGAAAATAATGTTTGCGAGGTCCTTTCCTTG
>VMDR010022127.1:0-16399 GCA_007922815.1 Macrotus californicus
CTGGAAGAACGAGTATGTATGTTTACCAGTAGACTGGGGTTCAGTGTATGGACAGGTGACCATCACCCACATGAGCATTTTTAAAGTGTCACACAGTGACTCCAGCAGTTATTCTGGACGAGACTTTACAGTAGAACATGAGTCAATCTTGAATACCAATATTAAAGCAGGGAGAACTGAATGTAAATAAGGAAAGTTAAAGGTCAGTTTTTCAGATGAAGAAGATCTTCCCCCCTTATGCACATTGGATTCATCAGGAGCAAATCGGTCATCCGCTGAGTCAGCCTGGGGCTGCAGTGGAAAAGCTTTCATGGGACAGGACCCCAAGCAGCAGACACAGCTCGGGGACTAGGGGCACTGGGATTTGAAGGTTAGTTGACCTGATTAATCAGCAGGGAAACTCTACATTAGAAGGATTCTGTGCACACATATATGTTCATGTGTGTATACAGTGGTGGGCAAAAGTAGGTTTACACTTGTGAGTACACAAAACAGAATTTATACTTGTATTATGATTTATTAATTATTGCTTTTTCCATACAAACAACTGTAAACCTACTTTTGCCCCACCCTGTACATATTGGTGTGTATGTGTGTATATAAATATGTATAGACTGCCAGACCCATGTGCTCACACATTTTTGGTGTCTCTGCTTACTCCTTATCATCTAAAGACAAAATATGTTGAATGCATCACATTCTTTGCCCATGAGTGCCTTGTTGACATTACAAAAGCAGCGAGCCAGCCCAGGTCTTTCCTCTTTGTTTTGGTCAGGATGAGTTTGTTGTTACAGTAAGGGGTCCCTTTCATGCAAACTTAGAGACAGACACCTGTAAAAGGGCTGGGTCTTTCAGACATTGCACCGGCGTTGGTGTCTTCACTTGCTACTAAGAGACATGCCCTGAGAAGGGGGGTCATCTCTTTATTTGATAATCACTCCAGTGAACCCACATTTTCTTTCTGACATTAAAATGTTGTTGAGGGTGTGGTTGACTCATCCCCAAGAAAGGAACAGGTATAAGTAGTAAGGCAATTAAGAGTTTTGCTTTCCTTTCTACTCCTGCAGATTATGTGATGGAGGTTCTTTGGCCTCAGGAATACTGAGCCTTACTCTGAGAATATTAACTGTTCACCAAGTAGCTTATGAATGACTTAGTTAGAAGGTAACAGCTCCCTGCTTTTTTTCTTTTCTAAACGAAATAGAGTCTGTATCTGATACCTATCCTGAAAGAAGCCCTGAAGAATATGTTACAACCAGCAGTAGATAAAGGTGATTGCTTGAGCACAGGGATTACCCCCAGGGCCTCTGTAATGTAACCTGAATGCAACTGGACAGATTCCCAAATTATTAAAATTCAACCTTGTAATCCTTTCTGGGAGTTGCTTCTTTCCTCCTCATCCCCCAAATTCCTGTCCACAGCAAAAAATAACTAGAATATAATAGTAAAGTACTGAGAAAATACAACTATATGATGCAATGCACCAGTAGCTGGCCATTAGACATAAAGGGGGGCATGCATGTGACTCACTTTTCTAACAGCAGTACTGATTTTCTTCAATTTGGTGCATTCTTCCTACTTCTGATTGCATATATCCTGAGTCACTTTTTATAGGAACAGCCTGCAGCTATGGAAATAACACAGCTCCTAGCTAACATGGAGTCAAATATATGACTTTCACATGATATCTAGTGCTTACTCTAAGTAATGAACATTTAACATCTTCTAAGTTAATTTTGGGAGCCAATCTGTAGATCAAGATTGAATTAATTTACCTCTCGAGTGAAAACGAATTAATAGAACATCAGTTGTAAGATAATGTAGTATTTAGCTCCAAGGTTGGTGACATGTGGCCCCTGGACAGATCTGACCCACTGCCTGTGTTGTACAGCCTATGAGCAAAGAATGATTTTTATATTTTTAAATGTTTGAAAAAAATTAGAAGGAGAATTCTTTATGGCACAAAACAATTATGTAAAATTCAAATTTCACTCGTCCATTCTTCTTATTAGTAGACCTATATGGCAAAAATTCATATTCAGTTATTATTATACTTTGAATTTTATCAATAAAATTTTCTTAAAATTGATTTTTCTCTTGTTATATGAGGACCTACATAATGTTCTTTTTTTAAGAGATTTTATTTGTTTACTTTTAGAGAGAGCAGAAGGGAGGGAGACAGAGAGGGACAGAAGCATCGATGTATGAGAGATCCATCGATTGGTTGCGCTCTCATGTCCCCAACTGGGGACTTGGCCCTCAACCCAGGCATGTGCCCTGGCTGGGAATACAACCAGTGACCCTTCAGTTTGCAGGCCTGCACACAATCCACTGAGCCACTCCAGCCAGGGCATGTTCTTTACTAACCAGTCTTTTGTAGAAAAAGTGTTGACACTTGATTTAAATAATATACAAAGGTAATATAATGATGAGGCATGGATAGTATACTAGTTATACTGCTATGATAAAATTTAGTTGTGAGTATTAGCACACAAATGTGTACTTGTAGAGTTCTAGAACAGCAGGTGATCACTGCTGTTGCCAGGAACTATAACAGAAGAAACCCCCCTGTTAGTATCTTCTCCATAAATTTTCTCTTATGGACTTTATTGTTCAGAAATCTTATTTCAGTGAGTATGAATTATTTATAACTATTTGTAAAGTTTCAGCAGTTTTGGTTGCTAAAAGGGCACTTTCAATCTCAAGTAATCCCATTAGTATAAGAAGTTCAATAAACTGTATAAGTAATTGCATCTTAGACATTTTGACTAAGAATTCTGTTGAATTTTGTATTTTCATGAATATAAAATATTCTACCGCATACTCGTCAGAAACTTGTGTCTGGAATCTCCGGTTGTAGGAGAGAAATGACCTTACTGGAAGAGTGTGCTCATCTCCATGACTTTTTCATAGTAGCTTCCTAAGAACTCTGAAATTGGCATTCTTTCTAGAATGACTTGAAACTAGATTTTCATTTAAGCACTGCCCACTGAGAATTCATAGTAATTAAGCAGGTGCCTTTCACCTACTCATGCCAAAATAATTAATTTTTTATGTAAATGCCTTGTCTACTTGGAATTGTATTTATTTTTCATCTAAAGGAACTGATGATTGGCCTCATTTTATCTACATCACGCTCTTTACTACAGTGTTTTTAAAAACCTTAAGTTAAAAACTATAATGGGATATAATATTTTCAAAATTCTTTCCTTGAAATTCCATTATAGCATGTCTTTTCCCCAAATAAATGGCCATATGTTAAAATAATTTATTTTTAATAATATTGTTTATAATGTTTCATCTCTAGTACATATTTATATCTTAAAAAAAGACCAATTTCCAAATCAAAGACAACCTAGGACAGTCTCATGGAGTTTACTGAAATGTAACTTACTCTGAGTATCGACAAGAATTGTGGGTTCAAGACTGTTTATTCTGAATAGATGATAGGGGATAGTAATGTTCACATTACATGGCTCTAATTTTATTTTTTACAATAGAATATCAGTCTTGCTTTACAAACACCTATTTTCCACAATTTGATGCTGTATTTAGAATTTGAATCCTTTTCATCTCGGATAGATCAATATTGGAGTCTTGGTATTGTGAACTAATGACTTTTAGGTTGCCAGTTAGGTAATCTAAGAAGTCTTTCACTATCTGTTCTAAAAATCTTTTTTTCCCTCCTTAATGATTAGGAGTTTACAGGGTGGCTTAGCCCTGAAAACAGTAGGAAGAATAATAAGGATTTATCCAAGTTGTTACATAAATCCCAAGTATGCATATTCAGATTGGTAGGGGAATATTTCTGGTGAAATCTCAAATAATGCAGGCTTTGACTGGATTTTTCCAGTGGCCTGGTGTTTCAACGATTGCTTAGCTTTTTTTCCCCTTCATTTTTATTGATTCAGAAATTGTAGTGTCAATAACTTGCTTAGTATTTACCTAGAATCATTGCAATTGTTCAAGTTAACGAGTACGATGGGGAAGGGTGACTCCATCACAGAACACGTGCTTCAAGTAGGAGATGCTTCGTGAATGAACTGTGCTCGTGACGTGAAATGACCTGTGTCGGTGCTGGTGGTGGTGGGGTGAGTCCTCATGGAATATGTGGGTGGTTGCTGTAATTGGCATTTCAGATAGACACTTTTAAACATACTCTTCAACAAGCATATCTTTAAAAACAGGTCTTGAATTGTAGCATCAGTGTTAACGTCAATTTGATTTGGGTCACTTGAAAAAAAATCTCAAAAAGAGAAGTAAAGGCCCCAAACTAAAAAAATGTGGAGCTTTAAGAAACCTTGTGACTATCTCTGGAAAGTCCTTCCTAAAGGAAAAATAAATTCATCAAAAAGCCTCAATTAACTGAGTATATTTAAAGAAGTAATTTACCCTGAGGATTAATATTGTAATTTGAAGGCTTTGAGATTTTTTAAAAAAGTTTTAAAGGTTTAAATTTTCTTAAGAAATGATACAGTTTACTCATAACTCTGTTATCATAAATTGCATTTCTTAATAACAAAGATATCATTGACCGTAGGGTTATCTTCTTACTTTTGGGAGGAAACTTTGATGTCTGAAATATCAATATTTAAATTTTTCAGTGAGTGCTAAGGCTGTAATTGTCTGGCAGTGTGCTTCAATTAGGTATATACATGTTTATTTGATTTCTAGAAATATTGTTCCTTGTTTATAATCTAGGATTGTAGACCCTTCTCAGTGCTGATTGCTCCAGGGTCCTGGCGACCCTGTGTTGGTAAGGACCAAATCTGATACATTACTGCCCAAGTGAGGATATTTTTGTTTCCCAGTTGACTTTTGGAAGATAAAGCTTTTTCTAAAATGTCTTTTGCTAAGATAGTCACGTGCATGGTACCTGAAACTAGGGTGTTACGTAATGGGAAAGAATGCACTTCACAGTCCACGACAGATCCCCATTATTACTTTAGTTTTCCTGAGGAACATTGGTGTTTGGAAGAGGAAGAGCATGTGTAATTTTTTTCTCCCAATGAATTTTCATCACGGTTCATGGAAAAATGGTACTCTGGTAATAAAACTGGAGAAATAGCATAACAGGAGGTAAAAATGAGCCTGTTTATGTTACAGTTAATGAGTCATTCCAATGTAATAATTGGAAAAGTGAGTGAAGCCTGAAAACATTTGACATCTTAAGTAGCTTAAAATTAGTAACTATAAAAATTTTAATGCCATAAGTATTTAATAGAGAAGTGATGAAATTTACCTCTAAGGTTTTTAGATCACAAAGGAAAAAAATGGTATGATGTGTATCAATTGGCCTAAAGCTCTAATGACTTTTTTTAAAAAAAATTAAGTACCTCTTCATTACTTAGCAGTGCTCTAGAATAAGATATTATGTACTTCTAAATTGTAAGAGACATATTTGTTTCTGTAACCACTTTTTTCCCCCACTGGCAATTATGATAATTACAAGAGAGGTCAAGGGTTGATATTAGTTTAGAAAGAACATGTAAATATATAAATTCACCTGCCTTCCTAAATTACATTTATTGTATCATTTTAAGACAAACTATAACCTGTACTTTTATTACTTGGCTTACTCTGCAGTTATAACCTATACAGAAATATTTTTAAATGTCCTTTGAGTAAGGGGTATTGGTCCCAAGCCTTGGAGTTAGTAGATGCCTGGATGACATTGAACAGACACTTGAACCTGTGGGCCACAGCTGAGAGCCCCATGTTCTCCTGCCAATATAAACCAATTACCTTTGCCATACCAGACCCAATGAGGGATTTCTTGAAAATTTGAGGAAATTAAAATTCCTGCTTGGCTAATAGTTTTGCTCTAAAAATTGAATATATATTTAGATCTTTAAGACTTGTCTTTAGTTTTAAAAGTTATTAACATGTTTGTCCTTTAAAATATGTTGGTCAGCAGATAACCAAGAGGAAGGAACTAAACAGAAAGTGGTCTGTAAGGGCAGTGAGTTGTTGTGATGAAATCGCCATTGCGTGCATGCATGCTCCGCAGGGCACGTGTGTGTTGGAAGGTACGGTGGGTGGGAATTGGGGAACAGTCCATACTGGTGAAGAAACGGAAAACACGGCCCCTAGGGGGCACATTTTTAGTTGAGTAGTGGCGGGATGTAGAATATAACTGTTTCTTATTTGCCATCATACCAGAATAATCTTCTGTATGGTTTTAAAACAGTATGTGGGATTAAAAATGAGCAAGAGGCCTTTGGGATCCAGTTTAATTAAACATCCTCAACAGAGGGACAGTGTTGCCCTTTTTGGTCCCAAAGTGCTTTATTTTCTAGAATATGACAGAGACCTCAAGGTCCCTAACACTGAACTCAATTTCTCTTAATTTCCAGGGGGTTAGTCCCCCTGAACATGGCAGTGGAAGCAGAAAGTGACAGGAGAGACTCTGGCTTTGAAACCACTAGATAAATTAAAGGCTAATGTCATTCTCAGAGACAGTGCAGTAAAGTGACGCTGGTACCAAGAGAAGGGCTTTATAAACAAAGTGTGACGTTTTCCACGTCGCTCACTTCTGTCTCTGACTTTTGGCTGACTTTAAACAAAAAGAATCTACCTCCAAGGCAAAAAGTTGCATGGATGCTTAGCGATCCCCGTAATTAAGGATTTATAATACATATTTGCATTTGCCATGTTTCAGATGTTTGGGACTTAATTAAAAGAACATTGCTAAAATAAAAGCAATTCTATCTAAAGTGGTGGTGAGGGAATTCTGTGCAAGGTTATAAAGCTGCTCAATTAGGCTCCTTTGTTCTGTTGCATGTATGATTTCTGTGCTTATTTGAACTGCTGTACTTTAACAGAGAGACTGTATTATAATCCTGTGAAGAAAACTTCACGTGCCTGTAAAATGTTACAACACAACCTCAAGTATCATAACACTTGTAACCTTTTCCTAAAACAGATAAAAGAGAGAGACAGTTTGGTAAAAGAATTTGGTAGAATCCATTTAAGAAAGCAAAGAGCAGTTTCTTAAAATCATAGCATCCTATGGGACCTAATCTGAAATGGAACAAGATAAAGTGTTTCACAGGCAAACTCATCTACTAGAGAAATAAAAAAAATATAGACTAATAAAAATATGGTATAGAATTGTAGGTACTAAGAATAAAATTGTGATTACAATAATATGCCATGCTTGGAACATAAACCTGAGCCAATCACTTACTGGTGTGGCCTTGTAAGTGACCACATTCATTTCTTGAAAGCCTTGCTTTGTGCTTGCCTATGGAATGGTTTCTTTCTCAGGCCCTCTATATAATTGCAACATGGAATAGATTAGCATGAAAAGAATGTATGTAGTAACATTAATCACTGAACCATCCTCTAGAGAAGATGCTGGCAGTTCTCTGTTTTCTGAGTTAGCAAAACTGAGCCGTCCATGATCATTTTCCTCTTTCATTTTCCTGGATGTGAGGATGATCTGGCTGTGGCATCTGTCATCTTAGTGATTGCCAGGACTGATTTGGCCGGTAACAACTGGAGAGGCAGCTGTCCCCTTCCTCCCTCACCACTTCCTGGGACCCCTATTGCCTTCGATTCCGTATCATACACTATTTTAAATACTACACATAGTATTGTACTTTTAGGTATGTTTTCTGTAATGCATTGATGTAATCCATTTTAAGGTTTTTATCAAAAGAGAACACAAGTCTTGCCGTGCAGACATTTCATTGTTAGGTGTTGTCAACATTGAGTGCAGACATTAGCACAGCAAACACAATACCTTCCTGCTCTGTATTTGCTGGCCTTTCCACGTGCGTCTGTCTTCACTACTTTGTCTGCCTTGTAGTCCCTCCCCCAGCCCCATGTGCTCTAGTCTCTATCATCTGGCCTTTGTATCTGCCATTTCCTTTGCCTGAATTGCCCTCAATGACTTATTTCTAAGTCCTCTTGGAAAACTTCTCACAAAGCAAGCCTAACCTCCTTCCTCTACGGAATCTTACTTGATCAGACCACCCCAACTCTTATTCTCCTAGCAGAAGTTCCATAGCGCCTCGAGTGTTTGCCTGTTCCTGACGTGGAGTGAAAAACCGATTGAAGAAACAATGCCTCCTTTACAAAACCGTACAGATCTTTCAAAGGCAATGGTATTATCTCAATCATTTTTGTATCCGCAACACTTAGCACAGTGCCTGGAGTAGAGAGGTCCTTCAGTAAATGTGGGAAGAACACATGGACAGGTGGCTTTTTTTTTCCAACTGAAACATACACACAAAAAAGACGCTAGATAAATTGGAGCAATTGGAGTATGGTGAATTATTTTAATAATGAACAAGTTGTTTTTATTTAGAAGACCACTTATTTTTGCTGTTTTTAAAACTTTATTTGGTTTTGTGTTTATCTTACTACATTTCATTTACTTAGGTCGAGTACTTCATTCTGGTCTGTCATAATCCATTAGGATGCATATTATCATGGCCAACGTACTATGATTATTTCTTGCTATCTCTCTCTCCCCTTCTCTACCTCCCTTTCATTTATAGATGACACACTTTGATAGGCCACTTTATGAAATCCTTTGGACAGAGGGTCCTCAGTGGACAAAGGCACAGCACATCACGAGTGGAAAGGCGGAAGGGCACCCTATGCCTCTCCATCTGTGTCACACCTCCCAGTCGTCCCCTTGGATTTGGAAAGTTGTACTGCACGGTCCTCTCCACCTCCCGGGAAGAAACTTTCAACTCGTTTATCTCCCTTCGACTCATTTCCTTTATGTTGGCCTTTATTTTACATTTTCCTGTTTGAAGATCTTCCTCCTTTACAGAGGGTAGAAGAACATTAAAATTAGTTTTCCATTTTTTTGCTTCATCATTGGCTTTAGAAAGAGTGTACCTGCGGCTTCGTTGCTCTTCTTTGCCAACAAATGTCTTTAGCAGTTGTTTACAAGCACTAATGAGTTCTGTACTTTTATTTTCCTCTTTTAATTACACTCATGTTCATTTTTTATTATTTTCTGTAACACTTTATCACCTTTTTTAGATTCCTCTCATGTTCTTCCCTCCTCATTGTACACATTTGTGATTACTTAGTTCATAGTTCCACACATGTTGACATATATTATTATTAACAATGACAAGTGCTCCTTTTGCATTGGGCTCTGTGGACTCTGAGGTGGCAGAGTGTACCTCACAGGCCTATGAGGCAGACGGTGTTATCACTGTTTTACAAATGAGGAAATTGAAAATTTAGGAGGTACTTCCAAAGCCACGGAATAAGGAAGAATAGAGCTGAGACCTGGGTCGAGCTTCAATAAGGCCAAATCCATTGCACTTTGAAATGCAACACACTCACCTTCTCCAGAGGCCTTTCAAAGCACCTCCTGAAAATTAGAAGACACACATGCCTGTCCTCAGGGTTCCCACTTTGGGATGAAAAATTCTAAGGTAATGTGCTTGCTTTATTGTAAGGATTCTGTCATCTGTATTTCATCAACAAGCTTTTGCCTACTGTCTGGTGAACTGTTAAGTGTCACTCAGTGTATGTAACTGTAAAATGTTCCCCCTCTGAATGTGCTCTGACCCCCCTCCTTGCTTCTTGGTACCCAAAGACCTATCCACTCCATCCAATTTTTTTGTCAGAGTCAACAATTTCAAGAACAGAGCCTAAGGGACAGAAATAGCTCACGTCACAAAGAAAAGCAAATTCCTTTCTGCGAGATTGCAGTACTGCGTGACCAAGGCCCTCGGCCAGTTTTGTTTCTTCCCCGATAAGACCCCTGTCCTTCTCCGTGTTCAGGGCTGCCCTCCCTTTGAGTGTTGTGTTTGCCTGCTAGAGCTGCCATAACAAAACATCACAAACTGGGTGGCTAAACAGCAGAAACGTATTTTCTGAAAGTTCTGGAGACTGGAAGTCAAAGATCAGGGTGCCAGCAGGGTGGGCTTCTGTTGCAGCCTCTCTTCCTTCCTGGCTTGCAGATGGCCACCTCTCGCTGTGTCCTCACATGGCCTTTCCTCTGTGTGTATCATCAGTTAGAGGGAGATCTGTGGTGTCTCTTCCTCTTCTTGTGAGGACAGCTGCCTGTTCCAATTAGGGGCCTACCCCGATGATGTCATTTAGCCTTAGTTATCTCCTTAAAGGTCCTGTCTCCAGATGTAGTAACATTAGAGGTTAAGGCTTCAATATATGAGTCTGGCAGGGGCACATAATTCAGTCCATCACAAGTATTCTCCCTGTTGGCAATTGCCTGTGACTTTTCTCTTGGCGTTTGGGAGAATTTTTGAAAGTTTAACAGCAGATATATTGCTTTTACTGATTGAAACTTACCAAATAAGTGAAGTTTCCTTTGAATTCCTCTTCAATGGCATTGCTGGGATCCCAGGTGGTGATCCCATCCATTAGCTCCCACCCCCTGGTTCCCTTCTCTGTTTTCCTTTTATCTTCCCTGGTGCTGTCTAGTGGCCTCTACCCAAGAGTTGCTGAGGCCCTTTAAGGTGTGCATCTTAATGATATAAATGAGCATGCCTTCCCCTGATTTCCCAACAGTTTTATATCTTTGAAGCAATCCATTTCCTTTGAGTGCTTTATTCTATGCTGTATTCTCCTTCCAACGAGTCTTAGAGATACACAGGATGATAATTTACTGCCTTTTATTAAAACCACTTCTTTATTTATCACCCGCACTCCCGCAGCAGTTATCACACACATTGTTTTACCCCCTTCCGAATGACCTTCTCCTTCACGCCCCCAAGCCGCAGGTGTGCGGTGATTTGCTCTGGGTGTTTCTCACGTCCCCTTCCCCAAAGTTGATTTTGCAGCTTGTTTTCTCTGGCACTTTTCCACTCCTAATCTCTAGATCTCAGCGCACACAGAGTCTCTCTTTTCTGTCTGTGATTCCTTCTATGAGTAGCCCCAGACCAACAAACAAAACATAAATAAAACAAGCAGTCATCATTCTAATGACATCTCTAAGTTCAATTTAAAATTTGTCTAATTTTAAATTTGTAGAATGCCCTCCTTATCTCAGGAATTGGGACAGATGTTTGCCATACATTATTTCACTCTGTCTTCACACAGCATCTGTTCACACCCAGTCATTTCTTTATGCGTGTTTTCTCATCCTCTCCACTGCATTTCTCTTGTGGCTAAATAGTCCTTGTATTTGCCTCTTTTAATGGTTCATAGTAACCTATGAAGTGGATGTGCTCTTTTTTAAACATTCCTCTATTTTGAACCAATTGGTTGTCTATTGACTTATTTTTAAACTCTTAGTCTACCAATATCCATTTCCTGTTGTGTATGGCTGTCTTATGAGTCTATAATTCTCTAAGATAAGAGTATTTTTAACCATTTACAAATGTCAGTCATGAAGTGTTCAATGTCTTCGTTCCACTTTGGCAAAAATACAGATTTCTTTTGGAAGGAGAAATTTAAAGCTGTAGCTGTCTTACACCTTTCCCTTTTTGGCTCAAGAATTTATAGCACTTAAAGATGGTTTCCGTGTCGCTTCAGCAGTATCACATGTTCAACCATGAATCAGAGGTGGTAGGTAGAGATTGCCATGTTTGACAGGTCTCAGAAGTGCATCTGTCACCCTCCAGGAAACCTGCTCACTCATCAATTGGTCTTGTCAGTTATACACACAGCTGCCTCGTCTCTACGGCCTGTAGCGGAAGCATCGATCATCCCTACATGTGTCCCTCTCAGGAGCTCAGGTTCTGTGGCCTCTGATGGGCAAATGCAGGTCTGGGTTGTAGCCGTGAGCCCAGTGTCTTCTCCAGAAGGCAAGAGTCACTATTTATGGGGAGAACCTCTCAGCTGCTCTGTCACTAGGATTTTGATTTCCTTCTGGCATGTTAGAGTTTTGTCTTCCTTTTAAAAAAAACTTATAATTTCTCCTTTATTTGAGAAAAATTTCAACATCTCAAGAAAACAGACTAGTATTTCTCCATACTTTTATTTCCTCTGTAAGCAGGGACAGCAACCTATATTTTATGAAGATCACGATGAAAAAGAAAGCACTTCAGATTTACAACTTTGAATGAGAACTCTGTTTTCACTGGGAAGCCGGTACCAATACTACTTGAGTCAGGCTCCCAGGGTATAGATACAATTCTGGAAATATCTGATAGGACTTTAATAATCAAATATGAATCCCAATCTCTTATTTAAAAAAGAAGAATATCAGAGACATTCAAGGCCTTACTCTTTTGCTGACTATTGACCTCTATTCACCAGGCCCAGCTCTCTCTCTAGTCACGTCTCAGGCTCTGAAGATTTCCTTCTTTTTACAGAGAAGCAATACGCTACACCTTTAAATATCTGCTCTATCAAACAAAGCAATGAGATTATAATTTTAATAATATTTTCTTTGATATAACTATATTGATGAGCTGCTTTCTAGTCTCTTTCCTATCTTCCTGATTACACAAGTAAAAAATATTACAAGAAAGTGATTTTGTAGGGCATTGATAAATTGGTTCTAAAATGAATTTCTTCTTCATTTGAGTAATACATTTTTAGGTGGACTTCTGTAATTCTTCACTTAAGGCAATCTTTCATAAAGTATACTTTCACAGTTTTATAGCTATTTGCTTGGAACTAATTGGATATTGGTAAAAGTAAATGTATTTAATCACACATTTCATATGCTAGGCAAAATACCAGGTGAAATACTACAAGTAAATGGCTAATCCTAGAATTGAAATTTATTGCATCTTTTAGAATGCAACTTTTTTTATTAAAAGGTATGATTGGTACCCCAAACTGAATGTAGCATTTTCAGCCCAGTGGTTTGAGGTGAGAGTTGTGATCAGCTTTTGTTCTTTATATTTGACAGACATTTCTTAAGCTTTACATTCTTCAAAAAGCAAGAGATGCAAACAGAGGAAGTGCCTGGTTAACACGTTAGGGTTCTGCTTATTTCCTAAATGAGCTTCCGGCCATTCAGTCTCTAAAACAGCTTCATGTGGATTTCTTGTTCTAGTCGGGGTGGTAGGGTAAAATTGTAAATCCCTGCCATTCTGGGATCCAAAGCCAAATGAGGGAGACAAAAAGATATGCCTTAAAGTAACGCTAGTAAAAAGCAGACTATGATATGCATACTTCAATCTAGATTTCTGAGGTACTACCACTCTGATTTATTTGGTGACCTATGTATTGCCTCTCATTTCCTTTAAAAAATCAATAAATGACCAGTCATATTACTAGAGTAGATAGGAGTTTTTATATTTTTCACTGATTGTGAGTTGATAGTTTAGACATTTATCCCTCTGAATTACGGTAGGTGAATATGTTCCATGTTAAATGAACCCTGTAATTGCACACTTTGGGACCTTGCTTATTTTTCAGTTGGCATTGATGATTCAGAGAAAGAAAGAAATACTAGCTAAGTATATTATAAGCATGTTTGGTGAGATAATGTTTACATTCCCTGGATGTATTTGATTTCATACAATTACTCTTCACTGGGTTGGGGGATTGTTTATCCAGTCTATTAAAGTATTTCTTACCCTCGTAATTTCTGAGGCACCTTGGGGTTTTAACTTACTCTGCTCATTTTATTCACTTAATCACTCAACAAGTATTTAGTAAGCCTCTATAATGTGCTACCTATCACTACACATTTTCAGTATCAGCAGTTTTGAAATGTTATAATGGTCAGAATCAGTAACTTCCTGTTAACAATTGAGAATGGAAGTTTTGACTTCCAAACACATAATGCCTTTGTGATCATATTTTATATCTAATGTTGTGCTTTTCTTTAAAACAAAAGTACAGTACTGTTCAGGGTGCTTTCAAGGTTGGCACTGTTAGTACAGGCACTGTTCTCAATTGGTGCTTTGGCGAGCTCTCGACCAGCCCACTCTGGCTTAAAGTTCGACTTTCTAGTTCTGCAGCAAAGCACAGCACAGTGTGATAGGTGTGCTGAGAGAGCGACATATAAGGCATTTGGGGTGGTTACAGGCAGAGCGTCAGAGAAAGCTATTTCTGGAAGGATAAATGGGAGAGCCAGGAGGGGAAAGAAGGGGCACCACATTCCTGTTGGAAGGATCCCTGCAAAGGCATGGAGGTTTTGCATGCACCACAAGTAGTCCCAAAGGACTGGCCAAAGGTGAGATGTGGCAGCTAAAGCTAAAGAAATAGTCCTGAAGTGGCTAGGTCATAAGGAGTCCTGTACATAATGCTAAGGACTCAATTTCTTACCCAGAATCCTGAAAGGATCATCCTAATATTGTGTAATGGGCACACAAGTGTGTGACACTAATTCGATTTTCATTTTGTGAACTTAAAACTCTTGGCAAAATGAAGGGTGGGAATGATGAGGGAGAGGAATGGAATCTAACCTGGGAACAGAGGAATCAGATATTTGGCTGTCGGATTAATTCATATGAGAAGTAATAAGAGCTACAGAATAGCCGAGAGAGTGACAGTGGTGATAAAGAGCAGGCAACAGGCTTCCCCCATGTGAACGCGTGAAACTGACAGAGTGTCAGGACGGATGGAAAGCAGAGGTGCGCCAAGAGCAAGAAGAGATCAGCTCCTGGTGGTGGCTTTTACTTTTGTTTACCTCCTGTTTATCTTTTCCTTCTCTATGAAGGAGCATATTGACAGGTTTTGGAGATTGCATGTGACATGTACAATGCAATGTTTTACAGTATTCATGCCACACTGATATATTGAGTAAAATCTTTCTGAAATAGGGCTTATACAAAATATTTTTGGCACTGCATGTTGTTGCATTTTAATGACATCTCTTATTTTTGGCAGGAACAAGAATATATCCTGAATTAAAGGTTTCATGAGTGTTGTTCTTCCCCATAACTGATGCCTCTGGTGTTCTTCCTGTCTCTCACTCAAATACCTGCCTGCATTCCTCCCATTTGGCCCAAATAGCAGAGATTCAGTACTTGCGCCTTATGACCAAAGGCCAAATTCCTGTAGTTGGGTTGTTTAGTTGTTTAGATGCTTTGGGACAAATACAGTCTGGATTGAAGTATCTGTCACTTGATGTATAAAAAGAGGACCTAGATGAAATGGAAAAGCAAAAATTAATTAAAATTTTACAATGTGCTGTTCAAGTTGCATTTAATTAAACATTTATTTACCAAATGACTGCCATGTTGAGCATGTATTAGGAAACAGTTATATAAAGAGAATGCATAGACTCTGCTCTCAAAATGAAAAGGAGGGAGGAAGAGGGGAGAGTGAGAGAGTGAGATAAAGGAGAAGAGAATGCGGAATGATACAGTTCATTGTGATGGTACTAAATGTACCATTTTGGGAAGTGCCAGTGTCATTTTGAATCCTTTTCTTTTGCTGTATGTGAGGATTCAGAAGCCAAAGGTGAATGCTATTGAATTATTGACCATATTCAATACCGCTAAGCATTGAGAAGAGCCGAGGTAATTGCCCCTCCAGAGAGCTTTAATTCTCCAGTGTGTTCTGCAGTGTTACATGGTCTTGTGAGATTTACAGTCTGTGGCAGGAAGCATTTGAGGCTTTCAGTTGCTCTCTAGTGAAAACTGTTAAATTTTTAAAATACGCCCATGGACATATCCAGCTATGAAGAAAACCCTGGAAGGTTTGTACTCAAAGTTGTTAAGAAATAAGCATGATAATGGGGCTCACGCTTGCTACGCTAGCACACACGTCCGCGCGTGCCCCTGGGAGAGGACCTGAGCACGTAGAGAGCAGATTCCTTGTGAAAACAGTTTACTCCAAAAGACCCTCTGAGTTAAAGTTTAAGCTGTGTTATTTAGACTTGCGTTTAGAGCGTGTCCCTTACTCTGAACAGTTACCGCCCGGATGGAGTCACAAATGACATGGGATCGCTCTTCCTCTGGGAGAGGACAAGCCTTAATGAACAATCCTACTTAGAAAAAGAAACACAGATACAACTTTACTAACTTATAGAACTCAGAGGATTTATGAAAAATAAGAGGAAAAGCTCTTGTCTTTTTAAAGTGCTTTAGTATATTGAACATCAGAATTTCAAGTACAAGAAAACCAGTAACCGGCCTTTGGGCATTTTTTTTAATTGATGATACTATATAGCTAACTTTTCTTGGCCATTTATATTTCAGGTGTACAGCTTAGTGGTTAGACAGTCACATACATCACAAAGTGTTCCCCCTGGTATTTCCAGTACCTACCTGGCACCACACGTAGTTATCACAGTATTATCAACTGCATTCCCCATTGTGAACTTTACATCCCTGTGCCTGCTTTGTGACTACCAATTTTACTTCTTAATCCCTTCACTTTTTTCACAGAGCTTCCCAACGCCCACCCCCTCCACACCCCCCCCCCGCCCCCAGCAAACGTCAGTCTGTTCTCTGTATCTATGAGTCTGTTTCTGTTTTGTTTGTTTATTTATTTTGCTCTTTAGATTCCACATATAAGTGAAATCATATGGTATTTGTCTTTTTCTGTCTGA
>VMDR010022128.1:0-16407 GCA_007922815.1 Macrotus californicus
AAAAAAAAAAAACCAAGAGGATATAATGCAGGGAAAATTCTTGGCAGCAAGAAGCAGAAATAGAAGGTCCTTCTGTTACCAGTGCATAAGACAAAGGTCAGAGTATGTGAAGGTCTAGTGATCAGAGTGAGTGTGTTGGCCACCCTCTTTCAGGGCTGAAATCTCAAAGCAGAGAGGTTCCAGGGAATCACAAAGCAGGGAAAATCGTCCAGCATATGAGGAGGGCCCCCCCAAAATAGAATTGTCTTCTGGAGGGCAAGCCTCTTGTAGTACAGGCTTCCCTCACTAAGTGAGTGTTCTAGGAACCCACCTGTGTCTGTGTACCAACTGGCATTGTCGTGAGAGGCTGCATTCAGCTTCAGTGAATTTTTTTGGAAGGCTTTTTCAACACATTTGCCCATTTGATAATGGGTGACTTTAGAGCACACCTGACCACACCATGCTGAGTGTTCAGCAGTTTTTGACCAAAAATGGTATGACCCCCATGCCCTACCCTCTCTATTCACCAGATCTCACCCTGAGCAACTTTTTTGTTTCCCTGGATGAAAAAAGTCCTCAAAGGGAAATGTTTAGCTGAGATGGAAGAGGTGAAACAAAAAATGGCAGAAGCATTAAAAGGCATCAAAATCAACAAGTTCAAAAACTGTTTTGAGTAGTGGAAAAAATGTCTCGATGGGTGTTTTGCATCAAATGGAGAGTATTTTGAAGGTGACTGAAGTTTCCACATGTAAGAATAAATACACATTTTTTAAATAAATAAATTCCAGTTTCGAGGGGTCCCGCTCACATAACTCAGCAACATTTAAGTTTCCACACCCAGCCAGCAGCAGGACGGTGTATGAGAGGCAGTCCAACACAGACTGAGAAATGTCGGGGAGGGCAGCCTCACAATATCCTGCCCACTTCGGGGAAGTGTGCGGTAAGCAGCTGGAAGTCCTCAGATCTTCAGTGAGCACAAAAAAGTTGCTCAGATAAAAAGTGAACCACTTTCCAGCAACCCCACTCTGAGACAGACACCCCAAAGATCTGACGGCAGGGCCTCAGAAAACTTGTACAACCATGCCCACAGCAGCACTACTCACAATAACTAAAAGGCAGAAACAACCTAAGTATCCACGACAGATGAATGAATCAATTAAATAATTTATGCAATTTATTAAATACAATGAAATAATACTCAATCCCAAAACAAAATGAAATTCTGACCATGTTACAGCATGGGTGAACCATGAAGATGCACTAAGTGAAATAAGCCAGACACAAAAGCACAAATGTCGCAACATCTCACTTACATGAGGTACCTAGAATAAGCAGATTCATACAGACAGAAAGCAGTAGAGAGGTTATTCTGGGCTGGTGGAGACCAAAGAATGGGGAGTTACTGTTCAATGGGTACAGAATTTGTGTTTAGGATGATGATCAAGTTTTGGACATGAGTAGTGATAGCTGTACAACATTATGAATGTACTCAATGCCACTGAATTAAACACTTAAAATGTAAATTTTATGTTATGTATATTCCACCACAATAATTTTTTTAAAAAGTGCACTCTTGGGACCCAGAGGCCACAAAGTGTTCAAAGGCCATGGCAGGGACAATGGACTTTGGCAGTGGATGCCCACCCACAAGGCAGGCCAAAAATACAGCCCCAAACAGCTGTGTCTCCGGAGGCCCAGGGCTGAGGCTGGCTGAGAAACATTTCCGGGGGCCAGAAAAGACCCCAGATATAGCAGCAGGGCCAGAGGGGCATCGGCTGTGTCCTCACCGAGCTGCACTGATGCTGAAAGGGCACACAAGCTTCCTCTGCCATCCAGGGTGGAGAAGTGACGGAGGGGCCTCTTTGAGAAAGAAAGAAAGAATCCTGGCAGAGAGATTAAATTCTGTATTGATTAATTACTCCCAAGTGACAAAGGTTTAAGTGGGATCGTATTCATTGTAATAATCAAAGTACAATCCGAAGTGGAAATAAAAGTTCAAGGGGGCAGGATAAGATCAATTGTATACATTTTTAATTATGTTTATCATTTTAGGCTGGCCCCAGTGTCTTACAGAAACTGGCACGGGACTAGAAAACTATAAAGGGCTTTGATTCTCAGCCTGACATAATGATAAAGTATATATTGCTATTCTTTTTCTCATAGTTTCCAATACATGTACTCTATTAAAGATTTTTCACAAAATTAAACAACAAAAACAAAAGAGGTGAATTTGCTCCTGTTTCTGAATTCCACTCCTTCTCCTTTTTATCAGTGGCCCACTCATTTCCCATCTCTCTGCTGTTTCAATACATTCAACATGAACTCTCTCTGTGTGGGCACATACTTTTGGCCTTACGTTCTATCTATAAACTTTGAATAGTAGAAAGAATGAGCTTCGAGTATTTCTCTCATCCACAAATTTAAAAGATAATTTAAAAAATACTCCACCAGCCCTGGCTGGTGTGGCTCAGTGGATTAAGTGCCAGCCTATGAACCAAGGGTCGCCGGTTCAATTCCCAATCAGGGCAAATACCTGGGGTGCAGGCCAGGTCCCCAGTTGGGGGTGTGTGAGAGGCAACCGATCTCACACATTTGTGTTTCTCTCCTTCTCTTTCTCTCTCCCTTCCTCTCTAAAAATAAATAAACAAAATCCTTAAAAATAAAATCTCTACCAGCTGTGCCATGCCTTTGAATTGCCAGCCATGGCTCAGGGACCTGTACAACCACAGTCATATCACCAGTGAAGTGACATCAGTGAGATGAGAAGCCATTAAACACACACACACACACACACACACACACACACACACGCACAGTTTCCATAGCTTTAGTCTTTGCAGGACATCAATTAAAGAGAGACACTCAACTTCTGACATTTCTTTTTAATCCCAAGAGGCAGAACTGAATTTGACTACCAATGGCAAGCTTAATCCACTACTGAGAAAAATTTAAGTGAGCTAGAAAATTAAAACACAGCCAGACTAGGTGAAGAATGGTGTAAGTAGTACATTTATGATCAGATGTGAAGGTCTCTAAACCGTGATTTCTCGCTGTTTCAGTTTTCTGGGAATTCTGTCCCTCTAGTACTGACTATAGTTAATTTATTTCTCAATGTGTGCATCTTGCTTGTGCAGGAATCTCCAGGGGCAGCTGCATGGTCTGCCTTGCCTACCATTCACTGACAAAGTTTCAGCATAAAACTGTCTTAGGTCCTCAATCTCTGTCCAGCATTTAGATTATATGTTGCTTTGTTGAAGTTGAATACTGGTTACCACCTTCCATGTTTATTGTGCATAAATTAAAATTCCCAATGGTCTTATAAGGTCAGTTGGACGAAAATGTGGCTTCCTAAACAAACATACAGAATTGTATCTGTTCCATTTCCAGCAGTGACCCTATTATAAACTTTTGACTTAGGTTCTCAAAGGACAGCTCCCTGTTATGCATACTTCCGTAGTTGGCAAGGTAAAATATTGGAAAGGTATGACATGGCAACAGAGCCAGGGATTCCACACAGATCTTCTACTGCTTGTGTGTGTTCCCAGCCACCCCTAGCCTCTGCCCACCCACAATTTCCCTGCAGGGCCCACTCTGAGCATCCCTGCTGGGCAGGGCTCTCTCCTACACCTGCACACTGCACATTGCACGGTCTTCAGCATTTATCTTGTTGGCATTGTTGTCTGCTTATAGTGAAGAACATGTCAATGCTTTGTTTATAAACACTCAAAACTGGAAGCTGTCAGTTCTCCAAAGATTGTCAGCTCAATAAAATTTCAATCTTGATCTAAAACATATTTAGAATTTGGGAACAGCAGTAGAGCTGAAAGAGGGCTAGGGGGCTTGAAAAGTCATTGCAAAGTAAATAAACAAACAGTTGCACAAATATAGGCAAGACATTTTTAAGAAAGAAGAAAGAAGATCTGGTCCTGTGTTGACCCATAACAGCCACAACAGTGTGATGGGGCAGGCAGTCAACGCCGCCCGTGGGAGGAGGGTGGGTAGCTGCATGCAGCGACAACACATAACGAAGTCGCTGTTTAAATTCATGGCGCAAGTCCGGGTTATTTAGCCAACAATGTTGGAAATAATTGGCTGAAGTTCCCACCTCATGCCTTAAAGTACATTCTTAATATAGTAAATATTCTAATGTAAATATTAAGTATACGATACCATAAGAAAAGATACTTATATAATTTGGGATAGAAGAAGTTTTCTAAGCATAACACGAAAAGCCCGTTCTATAAAGCAAAAATCATAAACTCAGATAAGTACAGGGGCCAAACAGATAATATAAAAAAGCAATTATCAAACTAGATAAAAGAATTGTGGTTTTATTGTTTTTTCCAAGCAGAATCGTATGAAGCTTTTGGCAGTGAGGCTGACACCTGGGCTTGGGAAGAGATAATGGGGAGTAGGGGGCACAGGGTCGACCTGGGAGCGTGTGCTGCATCCATGGGGGCGGCTGTGTGTGCAAGCAGAGGCTTGAGATTACCAGATCTTTCACTTATTTGTGAAAAGGAAGATTCAATATTTGGTTTAAACTTTAAAAATATATTGTGTGAAGCAAAGAAAAACATTTGATTCAACTCATGAGTTACTAGTTTTCCATGAAGGAAAATACTAATGAATTTGGCAATTTCAACTTTACTGTCCTTGCACACAAAAAGATGAGCATATATGTGTAAATACATAAAGTCTATGCACATTAAGAACTGTAATCAGCTCCAAACAGCAACCAGGTGTTTCCAATAATAAAGTGACAATCGGCCAAAAATACTACATTTGTATAATTCAGACTAATATGCAAACAAAAATACAAATGTAGTATTAAATATTATATTAGTCAGGGCTTTAGTGTGACTCTAATTACAATATTTGTGACTCTAATTACAATATTTGCATTAGGCTCCCAGTACAGTTTGGTTTGCAGTCATGAAATGTTTCTGAAGAAAAAAAGTAGATGTGTGACCACAAAATCTGATTAACTATTCAGTAATGCTAAAAAGATGTCAATATAAGATTAATAACAGGCTTTTTTGGAAATAGCACTAGTTTACATTTATCATGTAGGTTTTAGCTTTTATCACATTGCTATTAATATGCTGTGACAATTAATGCAAAACCACTGAAGACACTAAAAATCCTCTCAAGTATAATTAGAAGTGAAAAATGTTCTGAGTCTCAATGTTCTATTTTCTGACCATTTATATTCTGACCAACATAAATAAGATCCAGACTGTAGCTTCCAAGAAGTCCATTGACTAATTTAAGCAAACTCTTTGGAAGATCCCAAGTTCTCGCGGGAAAAGCACCAAGCTGTAAAAGAACACAGCTTCGCCACCATCCATTCAGGCGGCGCACAGGGAAAGCGCTGCATGAACAGTGCACAGGAAAGTGAAGCTCTGACACTAAGGTAGCAAAGTTGAAGTCTATAGCCCCCAAATATCTACTTCATATGTCTCTGTCTCCAAATAACTGGATGATTACCAAATCACTGCTCTATACTATGCTGAACCACCAGAATCTCAAATTTACATGTCAGTCCTGAGGGAGATGCGGAACTCAGAATAAGAGAATGCCGGGTGTCTTTACCATCAATGAAGATAAATAATATAAGGTAAGTCAAGCTCAGGTTGCACTTTTGAGGAGGTCACACACAGGCACAGGTCCTTGTACAGAGGGGATGTGGCAGGTTGAACCGGATAAATAAAAGCAATTCTCCATGCTGGGAGCACAAGAGCTTTGCACTGCAAGTCCAAATTACCCTGCTTCTTTCCTACAGGTAGGCATAGTGTCTGCACAAGCTTAAGACCATTGTAGTAAATTTGAAAGAAGCATCAGTGCCTTGCATTTACATGCAGCTGCACATATTTCAGGGGCCAGAAAGGATACATTTATAGTCTGTAATAGAGGAGGACTAGAACTTGAGCTTCCCAACCAATGGGACAATGCTCTTTCCCACTGCAGGGCATAATTATAAAAACATGAGACAACAAATAAATGAATACATACGCACATACATACATAGTCTATGGGGAAAAGCGAAGGTTATTGAACTTACATCATCAGCAGGAAACATTCTTCAATTTTGACAAGTAGCTTTTTCCTGGATTTGCTGTCATCAGGACAATAAACAAAATGGGCCATATTTCTTTCCTTAAATTTTTTTCATTCTTTACATTTTAATTTTTGTGTCATTTATATTACAAATCAATATAAAAGGTATGGACCAATTTAACAAACAAAAGACTAATCTGCCTTATGTTATATAAATCATTAGGTAGTAAATGGTGTTCTTAAAATGCAACACAAGTAAAAACAGATTTTGTTTATTATTTAAATAATAATGCAGGAAATTCTTTTCAAATATTGGCACTGAAAATAATACTTACACATATCTGTTCAACTATGTGACAAAGTTCACATATAAACCTCAGTTTGATTTTAGTTTATATAACTAAATACGCGTACATTGGATTTCGTAACTGATTTACCCAGGTTACATCAAAATTTATGGATGGCATTTTATTTGGTCTCTGTTCCTTGCAGCCCCAAAATAAGGAGAATGGTTACTTTAATAATATCTAATAACAGTGAATAATTACTGAGTGCTTACTATGGGCAAAGCACAATGCTAAGCTCTTTGCAAGCATCAATTTATTTAATACTCATTTTACCATCCTATGCTGTGGTTCTTAAGTTACACTCAACTTAAAGATAAGCAAGTGAACTTTGGTGAGTTTCCACAAGCTCAGGTAGCGCCAGCAACACCGTGACTTAAATGCAGGCTGACTGCAGAGCTGGAACTCTTACACTCGAGGGTGCACAGAGGATGAAACTCAGATGTGCAGTTCGGTGCTTTGTTCTGTGTCTCCTTCCTCCCTGAGCCACTGTCTATCAGTGTGCTCTCTACACCTCAGGTCAGTGGTTCACAGATGTTGGGGTGCACAAATCTTCCTGAGAACCATATTAAAACCAGAGTCCAAAAATTTGCATCAAATATGAAGACTTGACAAGATGTATCTATCTTTCCTCCCTCCAGAGCACTGAAATGACAGTAAAAGAATTGAAAATGTGTAGTTATAATTGAGCAAGTAGGAGAAGGGCCATCCGTGGACAAGGAAAGTGAACAAATTTCTGGAAGAGAGAAATCATATGGAGCAGATACTATTATAACAGATCAGAATAGGCTTTTCCGTGCAGTAGAAATGGAATCCCGTCTTCCTCCTTCTCCCTATTAAGGATGTCTGAGAGCTTTGCATTTGCCTACCCCCAGGCAATATTTTTTCTGAAGAAAAACTGAACTGTCAGAGAGGGAAAAGAAACCTTACCCAGGAATCTGTATTTTCAATGAAATAGTTAACTCTGAGCTCAAACACCTCAGATAAAAATTCTCCTGTCAGCATGCTCGATCTACATAAACAGAGCTTGCAATTAGCTTTTTAATGCCTTTTCCTAAATATATCTGGACAACCAAAGGAGGTCTCCAATATTAGAACAAAGTAAAGGAGAAGTTACATGGAGGAAAGAAAATAAAAAAGTAATTTTAAGAATCCTTTAATTTGTATGCTGAAAGAGATTTGAGAAAATCTTATGTCCATAAGAGGAACAAAGAACAAGAAAGAGATCTTGGAAATTAAAGATAAACATTCTGTGTATTCCAAATTTAAAAAAATTAAAAGGTTAGGAGATAGTCAAGGAAATCTCTCAGTATAAAAAAGATAAAGATATGTAAAATGTGCCTTGGACAGTGTGCCTCAGTTGGTTGGAGCGTCGTCCTGTAATCTAAAGGTTGCAGGTTCGATTCCTGGTTAAGGCACACACTTAGGTTGCAGGTATGAGCCCTGGTCCAAGCACATGTGATCCCAGGTCCAGGCACAGAAGGCAACAAACCAATCAATGCTTCTCTCTCATATCACTGTTTCCCTCTCTCCTTTCCTCTCTCTCTATAAAGCAATGAAAAAATGTCCTCGAGTGAGGATAAAAAAAAATAGATATGTAAGATGCAAGAGTATAGGAGACATAAAGAATCAGGTCCAGTATCTGAATAATGGAATTTCAGAAATAGGCATCAGAGAAAACAGAGAGGAAGACATTAACAAAAAAAGAAAAATATTCCAGAGATAAACAGTGTGAACCTCCAAATTGAAAGGACCTATGAATAAAAAGAGGGTCCATGACAAGTAGTAATACTGTGAAATTGCTGAATCCCTGGTCAAAAGAGAAAACACAGGTCACTTGAAGGCGTGGATTTTACTACAGTGGAATGGGGAGTAAGGTGGCATCAGATTCCTTACCAACTACAGAGCTTAAAAGAAAATGGAGAATCCCTTAAATGCTATTTAAAAATGATTCTTGCCCTGACTAGGTGGCTCAGTTGGTTGGAGTGTCAACCCATACATGAAAAAGATGCAGGTTCTATTCCCAGTCAGGGCACATGCCTGGGTTGCAGGTTTGATTCCCAGTGGGGGCACATGGACTGGGGGCAACTGACTGATATGTCTCACATTGATGTCTCTCTCCCCATCCAACCCCCCATTTCTTCTCTCTCTATTTTTTAAAAAGGATTTTATTACTTTATTGTTGTTCAATTACAGCTGTCTGCATTTCCCCCCACCACTCCCCCACCCCCGACCCTAGCCAATCTCACCTCGCTCCCTTTCTCCTACCTTCCCCCTTTGTTATGTCCATGTGTCCTTTATAGTGGTCCCTGAAAACCCTTCCCCCCACTGTCTCCTCCCCTTCCCCTCTGGCTATTGTTAGATTGTTCTTAATTTCAATGGCTCTGGTTATCTTTTGCTTGCTTTTTTTCTTTTGTTGATTATGGTCCTGTTAAAGGTGAGATCATGTGGTATTTCTCCCTCACTGCCTGGCTTATTTCACTTAGCATAATGCTCTCTAGTTCCATCCATGCTGTTGCAAAGGGTAGGATCTCCTTCTTTCTCTCTGCTCTGTAGAATTCCATTGTGTAAATGTACCATAGTTTTTTGATCCACTCATTGACTGATGGGCACCTAGGTTGCTTCCAGCACTTGGCTATTGTCAATTGTGCTGCTATGAACATTGGGGTGCATAGGTTCTTTTGGATTGGTGTTTCAGGGCTCTTAGGGTATAATCCCAGCAGTGGAATTGCTGGGTCAAAAGGTAGTTCCATTTTTAGTTTTCTGAGGAAATTCCATACTGTTTTCCACAGTGGCTGCACCAGTCTGCATTCCCACCAACAGTGCACTAGGGTTCCCTTTTCTCCACATCCTCTCCATTTCCTCTCTCTCTAAAATCAATAAATACATATCTTCAAGTGAAGATTTAAAAGAAAGATAAATGAATGAATGAGTGAAAATGATTCTTACCATGTAATACTATATAGGGCCAAACTCACCAATTAGAAGGTGAAATAAAGAGATTTCACAGAAGGAGTACTGGAAATTCACCTCCTTTCTGAAGGTGTGCCCCAGAAAATAAAAGAGAGTAAAGCATAGAAGGAGAAGAGAAAGCCTTAAGGCCCAGAATTTCAGGATGCAACTTGGAATTCTGGAAGATGGTGAGAGTTTGCTGGGCAAGGATGATGCTGAGTAGTGGGCTGGAGGGGACCAGCCCTGACTGGGGCTGAAAGACAGCAGGGTCCAGGAAAGGCAACGGGGCTTTTGATAGAATATCTAATACGATGAAGCTTTTGAAAAAAATGTTAGGATATCATAATGAGAAAATAGGACAAGAAATAATGGGGAGTAATTAGAAACTCCAGGACAGCAAAGGGCTGTCCAGAAGAGGAAACGTTACCACAGTTCACTACCATGTGAACAATATTTACACAGTAATGATCAATCCAAAAACAGAGCATGGTGCTGTACTGGGACATTGGGAGATAGAAGCTGGGCTAATAAAAAAAATCTAAGTTTTCATCCATCATAACAGGAAGTTAGGAGACGATGTCTAAAATTTTTTTAAAAAAGGAAATAGCAGAGAAAGCATAATATTTAGAAAAACTGAGGTAACTACCAGAAAAAACAGTTACAACATTTAAAATAAATTACTTGGGAAGTGGACTGGGTCTTGGTGGGGTGGGATGTGGTGCAATAGGATGGAATTATAAACATTCAATACTACTCCACTTTTATAATACATGCATGTGGGTGTTCAGGTGCGTATGTGTACGCGTACGTGTACATGCATACTTCTTATGGGACTTGCATAGTTGCGGGGTTTAATTCCTGGGTATAGAACTGACTGTCATTGTTTAAAGTAGACTTTAGCTTCTTGATGCCAGATTTATGGTCTTGTGCCTCTTGTGCCACAGAAGAAATATACATGCCAGTGGGAAATAAAACTTTCTTGCCCTGACTGGTGTGACTCAGTGGGTTGGGTGTCCTCATGCAAACCAAAAGGTCACTGGTTCAATTCCCAGTCAGGGCACACACCTGGGTTGCTGGCCTGCCCTTGCTGGGGGTGTGCAAGAGGCAATTGATCTATGTTTCTCTCACACATTGATGTGTCTCTCCCTCTCTTTCTCCCTCCCTTCCCCTCTCTCTAAAAATAAATTTAAAAAACTTTTTAAAAAAAAAGACGAAAAACTTTCTTGAAAATTTAGTGCAGGTTGCTATTTCTCTCAAATTAAGACCTCTACCTGAAGAAAGAAGCAGTTTGCCTTTTTACCCTCAGATTTCCTTAGCTTTCTCTACACAACATAGTATGCATCAATTAAGTTACCTTTAGTTAAATGAACATTCTTGCACAAAAGCTGTCATTTTTTTGTATTTTTATTGTTGTTCAAATTCAGTTGTCTCCATTTTCACCCCACCATGCCCCACCCATCTCCGCCTCCTGAGTATGTAGTTGAGTGCTGGGAATCTGTTCTTTGAGACTCATAAGGGACAGAGTTCATTTTTAAGTGCTTTACACTGGGTAAACTGTACTTTCTCCATTGTTCAAAACTGGTAAATAAGTATAATTATTCTTGCTGCAAATAGCTAGAGAAGCCAACAATGAAGCTTGCTAATAATTGCTATGACAATCTTCTGCTTTATTTTTATACGTGTCTCATAAAACTGTCAAAGTTGAATGGCAAGCTAGAGCTTTGGGAAAATAACTCTTACTAGACTAGGAGGTTTTAGTAGAAAGGAAATTTTAATAGAAAATGTCTTATCTCTTTGGGCCTGCTCCCAGATATATTCCAAGGGGAAGGAGGCTGGCAAAAATATATATATTAAATAAGAAATCTAATCTCTCTCTCTGTCATACACACACACACGTGTAAGAAAATACTAGTCTGATGAAAAGAACCAAAAAACTTCTATAATGTCCTTAGTCATCCTTAAGATAGACAATAAAGATAATGGGAAGATTTTAGATTTGATCTGTCCTGCAATGAATTTAATGTTGTTACTTTGACATGATGAGGAAATTGTCATAAAACAGAATGAATGGGATCAAAGGAAGAGCTGTGTGTTGTGCAGGCTAGGTGATTAATTAACATACCCAAGTACTGAATGGCCTCAAGTCCATGTGATAAATGGCCAGAAGTAAGCATGTGCTTAATGTTTGTGTACTTGAAATCATGACTAACAGCCCTATTAGAAGGAAACCATTTTATATCATATTTTTATCCTTTTAACTGTCTCAGTTCAACCTAGGGAATCAAAATTGTTTCTCGAATACTTAGCAAACTTCATTCATTCCAGTTACATTTATAACTTTTGCCATATATATATATATATATATATATATATATATTGGTAACTGAATTTTTTCTTTTAATAAATTGATTTACTTTTAAACTTAGATACCCACTTGAGACCTTGTCCTAAGAGCAAAGTAATAGAATTCGTTTTCCATTAGTGATATTTGTATCACTCCTTGGTCAGTTCTACAGTACAGTGAACAAGTGACCTTCACATTTAAGGTAAAGCCGACCTAAGTTTAAACTCAAGCCTTGGGATTTACTAACAAGGTAACATAAGTCAAGTCAGCCTCTCTGAGCCTCAGTTTTCAATGTGTACACAAAGAATAAATGTATTTTCCTCACAAGACAATTACAAGGTTTGAACAAGATAATAAATGGAGAATGCCTAACACATGACAGGTGTTTAGTAACAAAACATAACTTTCAATGATGCATTTCTCTTTGCATATGGTTTTCCACAGTTACCTTAAAGGAAAAGATAAAAAGAAAGTTTCTCTGAATCAATTCCATCTCCCTCATCTGTCCTTCTTCTGCAGAGCAACAAATGTACTGCCAGACTCACAAAAATGTGATCTTTCAACTCACAAGTTGGAAAAGGCTTTAATGAAAAAGCGTTTGCCTCTCTCCAGCTGGGGCTATGTAGGCAGGGATGAGCTGATTCAGACCTCTGTCCCTTAGCCCCTTCCTCTTAATTTCACATCTGATTTCCCTGAGACAGAAGGAGAAAGAATTGTATTCTTTTTACACATGTCTTAACAGAAGCAGGCCTGTGTTGCTTCCCTCTCTCTTTTTTTTCCTAAAGAAAAATTTTAAAAAGACAGAACCTAAAAAAATCTTAATTTAAAAAAATCATGATAACCATCTTCATCACTATTTAAATTCTTTGATTCTCATTTTCCTTCTCCCCTCTCTCTCCCTCCCTCTCAAGCAGATGTTCTCTGAGACTCACAGCGTCACTCAAAGCCATCTTCCACTTTTGAACTCAGGAGTCATCCAACCCTTAAGCTCCCCTTCTAAAGCACAGGTATATGTCCATTGGTCTTTTCTAACAAGAGGAGCTATTTCTAATTTTTCTGTGGTCAGGTATCCATTTGTTCACTTTGCCAGCAGTGATTGTTGGCACCAGCCAGTTCATATTCACTTTTCCAGTCTCTCCTGTGACATATTCTGAGACCTGAGTATTTGGGTCAAAGTTGGAATCTCTGACTATGAACTAGATTTTTCTTCATGGAATCTTTAACTTCCTTCCAGGGATTAAAACTGAAGCTTTGTCCTCACTAGTAGCAGGCGAGGACAAGTAAGCCGAGACGGGTGCTGCTGGTTGCCCTTCCAGCCTCCACTGCCCCTTCCTGCTAAGAGAAACTTGATTTTGTTCAAGCCTGTGGCAGCCAAGTTCTTCATGGCTCTCTCCAAACCCTGTGGTTCCAAATGTGATCTTTCGACTAGCAGCATCTATAGGGAACCTATCCATGTGTGATGTGATCTAGCAGCTCAGCTCTGGTTCTGAATGCAGACAGACATGTGTGGCATGCAGAGAACATCCATGAATAGGTCTCCCATGGGGGAATCAGGCATGCATTGTACCTAGGCCGCTTTGAGACTTGTTTTTGCTAAAAACTCCCTCACCCTGAATTGAGGCAACAAATGTTTACTGCATATCTTTAAAGTAACCTTTTAAAATCTATGCAAACCTCTCAAGTTTGGGTGTAACCAGTTCAACCTCTTTTCCCTTTACATTTGCAAATGACCTTTATCTTAAAGGGATTAGCAACATTCTTTCTTTTGTTATGGTAACCACCTAAAGCAAACCTGTGCATAGTTAATAACCATCCTGGATGTAATGTACCTAGAGTGTCAATAAAAGCCTGTCCAGGCGAGGGGTCCGGGCCCCCCTCTCTCTCTCTCTGAGGGGCTACACAGGCCGGCCCCTCTCTCTCTCACTCTCTGGACCTCTCATACTCTCACCCTCTCCCTGGCCTTCTCTCTCTTCCTCTCTCCCTCTCCCTCTCCCTCTTTCTCTCTCTCTCTCTCTGACAGAGTGGCCACGCAAACCCTACCACTCTTTCACTTAGAGAGTGGCTCAACGTCCCTTTTTCTCCACCGGATTCCTTTAGTCCACGTGAATTTGTTCGTCACTTGTCCGGGGATATAGGACAAGCATTCCACAACAACACGTGGTCCTGCTATGGGACTGCAACAAGCATCAGCATCTATTGGGAACTTGTGAGAAATGTGAATTACCACCTCACCCCCATTCAGAAACTGACAGTAGGGCCCAGAATGCTATTCTTTAACAAACCTTGAGAACTGCTAGTAATCCAAAAATTTTCAATTCTGGCTATGCATTAGAATCACCTAAAGAGCTTTTAAAAATGCCAATGCTTGAGGTCCACCCTTAAAGATTTTGATTTCATTGTCCTGAGATGGTGCCTAGACACCGATTTTTCCATAAAGCAAAACCAAGGATAAAAATCACTGATTTAACCCAATAGGCATTGATTCCGTTCTTCCCAGGGAGGGTTTGGGTGTGGGCTTAGGCTGTAACCCTGGTAGAGATATAAGAAGATATGGAGGGGAGGGAGATATAGGAGCAACAGGGACTCTGCTGCAAATTTTTCCTCCATTAGAACAGGATCTTAAGACAGTGAATTCCTCCTTCTACCTTTGGCTTTCTTTGGCATAATGCTTGCCATGGAGGGGAAGGCCGAAAGGAGGGCCCTGCTCTCAGTGTCCTGCTGAACTGAACGACCCTGAAACTGACTCCCTCAAATCTTTATTGTAATATAATAGATGTTCTTATACCTCACCCCACTCTGGTTGCATATATAGAAGTCCCTCTTTATCTGTGATTTTGTTTTCTGCAGTTTCAATTACCTGTAATCAACTGGGGTCCAAAAATGTTAAATGGAACGTTCCAAAAATAAAAAAATCAGTGTGGTAATTAAACCTCCTGAGGGCAGGAGGTTTAAGGGACTAAATGGTAATGGGAAAAATACAATAAAGATTTTAAAAAGGATGTAAAAAATTCATAAGTTTTACAATGCTGCTCTTTTAAGTAGCATCTTATGCCATCCTGTCCAGTGCATGAGTCATCCACTTGTCCATGCTGTACATGATATCCACCCATCAGTCACCAAGGAGCCATCTCAGTTATCAGACTGGTTATCAGAGGGAGTGAGAAAGAGACGATGTCCACATAACTTTCATTACATATACTGTTATAATTGTTCTATTTTATTATTAGTTATTGTTGGTAATCTCTTACTGTGCTAATTTATCAATTAAACTTTATCATAGAAATGTATGTATAGGAAAAGACATAGTATATGGGGACTGTCCAGAAAAGTCCAACCATTGTTAATATAACAAGAATGGTTTGAGTGACATCAGCGTAACCTGGCAGCCAAGGAGAGTGGACTGGGATGCTCATGTGTAAACAATGATGACCTCACTGTACTAGTCAGTGGGGGTGGTAGATGCTGTTGAGTGAGCATGTATACTGTGTGCCCATTGCATTCAAACTGACTGAGCACATGGAGCAATGAATCTGCATCAAATTTTGCATTAAGCTTGAATATTCCTCTGCAGAAACTATTCAGATGATTGAGAAGGCTTTCGGGGACAATGCAATGAGTGCAGCACAAATGAAAGTGTGGCACAAATGCTTCAAAGATGGTTGAGAACCTGTTGAAAGTGATGCATGTTCTGGAAGGCCTGCAACAAACAGAACACCTGAGAATGTTGAGCGTGTATGGGCTGCAATCAACAAAGACCAGCGACTAATTGTGCAAGAACTAGAGGCTTATCTGGAGATTCCAAAAACCATGTCTCAAATTTTGATGCAGAATCTTGGCATGAAATGCATCAAGGCAAAATTCATTTCACAGCTTCTGCTACCAGAGCAGAAGGAACATTGTGCTGGTTGCTATGATTTGATTCAAACTGCTACCAATGAACCAGATTTCCTCAAGAAGGTCATAACTAGAGATGAATTGGGGATCTACAGCTATGATCCAGAAATGAAGCCACAGTCACCCCAATGGAAGTCTCCTGGTTCTCCACTCCAAAGAAGGCATGGCAAAGTTGCAGCAAGAGTAAGACCATGTTAACTGTGTTTTTTGACTGGGAAGATGTCCATCATGAATGTGCCTGTCAGGCCAAACAATTAATAAGGAATACTACCTCAATGTTCTTCATCAGTTGAGAGATGCAATACAATGAAAATGGCTGCAGGTATGAGTAACTGGTGATTGGCAGCTTCATCATGACAACATGCCCACTCATGCATCATGTCTCATGCAGAGTTTTTTGGTGAAACATCAAATCACCCAGGTGACTTAGACCCTTTGCAGCTCAGATTTGGCATCCTGGGATTTCTGGCTTTTCCCCAAACTAAAATCACCTTTGAAAGGGAAGAGATTTCAGACTGTTGATGAGATTCAGGAAAATACAATTGGGCAGCTGATGGCGATTCCAACAAAGGATTTTGTAGAGTACTTTGAACAGTGAAAGAGATGCAGGGAGAACTGTGTGAGGCCCCAAGTTGCCTACTTTGAAGGGGACTGAGGCGTCATTGTCCAATGCACAGTGTTCCTTATATCTTGTATCTTTTTCAACAAATATCTCTTTTTCATAGCACATGGCTGGGTATTTCCTGGATAGACCATTTCAGGTATTCACTGAAGATCTTGGGGTGTATACCCTGTGGATAAGGGGGAACTACTGTGCTTGTAGATAAAAGGTTTCTA
>VMDR010022129.1:0-16398 GCA_007922815.1 Macrotus californicus
GTAAGTGTTGCAAATTCTTTTTACAGTTTTTCATTTCGTCAAATATTTTCTATCATGCCTTTTAGTATACACATTTTAAAGTTGGATGTAATAAATTCTGTAAACTTTTTGTGTTTCCTAGATTTCACAAAACACTTAAAATACTTTTCAGAACCCAAGGCTACATTTTGAAAATAAGATCAATTAAAAGTGAAGGTGGACTGAACACTCGACCATGCCATAGTTTACAGAGCTATGGGAGAAATATTGCTCTACAATAAAAAACAGCCTGTTTTGCCACTAAACACTTGCTGTTTAATCTGAAGGCATATAATTTCAAGAAGTCAAAATGTTACAGACTACATAACTTAAAAGTGAATTTTATAGTATATTAGGTGTGTTAGTAAGCAGCACTTGAAGAACTGCAGGCTTTGTTTTCTCCAGGTTCAGATCAGAAGCTCTACTGAAATTGTGGATCTCAGAAACAAAATGATTTAAAAAACCCTAAGTACACCTACATAGGAATTGTCTGTTTTGCACTACATTGTACAACTTACTTACAAATTGCACAAATAAAAAGGCATGCACATGAACTTCACATGCCACCTAATGTCACACTTTTAACATGCTGTCACGGTACTCAGCTGATTCAGAAGATGAACTAAATCTAAATTACATTTTCAGGATAAGCATCATGGTCCCAAATATTGACACTGATGTACAACATTTAAAAATTATGCATAAATTAATTTTTCCTTAAGAAGAGAGTAACCTCCATGGGTAGGCGAAGGGGACAAGAAAACAAAAAACATTTTTGTTATTTTCAGGAGTATAATGACAAACATTCATATATTAAATTATTATGCCAAAATTTAGGGAGATGAGTTGGTGATTTTGCATTTATACCAGAACCTTCATGAGGACATTTGCACTAAAAACACTTGTATAACTCTTCTTATAATTGGTACTTGTGTTAATTTCTCCCTTGATTAAAGTAACCTAACAACCTCTGACTTTTAAATAGCTCCTCTTTTTGTTAAAATATTATGCTCTTGTTTCAAATTATCAATCGAATTTAGATCAACTTTCATAACAAGGGTTTTTTTCTTTCTTTTCCTCTTGGCTTATAACACTTAACTTTCTCTGCCCCCTCCTGTGCATTTTTAAAAATGAATACCCATATTCCCAGACTGAAATATTTGTTCTCTTTAGTAAGAATCTTTCTGGCTTCAGGGAGAATAAATTTACAGAGACGTCCTGGGACTCTGAGACTCCAACAATTCATTTTTTTACCTTGAATATCTATTCTTGACTTTTCTCTTTTTTGAATAAACATCCCCTAAAGAGAATACTGGCTTTGTGACTGACTTTACTGAATAAATTACACAGTGCTCCTGTCTGCACCTCATGTGAGTGATGGGAAAGAAAGCAGACATAGCTGTTGGACATCATTTTAGCCCCTCTGTCTGATTGGCAGATCACAGGAAGGAAACAATGTCCCATGAGCCCCTTTGTGAGGTCGTTACCAACTGATTGAGTATTTGCCTTAAAAATCTGAAACCCAGGTGTGTTGTACATTAGCACAACTTACAAGCACTGTGTGGAGATTTATTATGATAATTGTTGCTTTTATTTTTTATTTCCCTGAACTCAAAGATAATTAATGTCAGTATGTGTCCTGGTATCTGACTCTCTTAATTGGTCCTATGGTGCCTTGGGTGTTTGAAAATCCACCCACTTAAAGGCCTTTTTTTTTTTCTTTTGACTTGTTTTCCTGGAGCTGTTCATTAGTGCCTAAAATATTTGATTACATTTAATTGTGATGTCTTCAATTTTGTGCACCTGCTGCAATTTACATGAAGGGAAAAAGGCTTGGAGAAGCAAAAAAAAAGAGGGGGAATTAAATTTTTTAAGAATTCCCCTGCACAGGGTAATTGGGGTTAAATATGGAAACAAAATAAACCTAATAGGTAGTTAGATTTTTGTAACTACTATGGTTATAAAAAAAAGGGGGTTCTAAATCAAAACTGCTCTATCATGCAAACTCTTAACATATATTTTCACATTCTTCTTCAAAGGCTTTTGGTTTCTGAGGCACATCCACATTTACTCTAAATTTAGTATTATATATTAAAGAGCCCAAGTAGAGCTAAGAAAATACCGCATCAGAAACTTAAGAGGTCATTTTTGTTTCTTTTGTGTTTTCAATGGAACATACTACTGCTTTTAATTTCAACAAACATTGGAGCATTTTATCACTGATTTCACCAATCGTATTGTTTTATGGGATTGTTCCATGATAGTTGAAACTACCAAAAGTTTCCTGTGAGTAGAGTTCCTTTGTGAAACTTGTTTTAAAGTAACATGTGAGGAACCAGCGATGTCCACACAGAATTACCAGTTTCAAAAAATGATATTGACCTGAATATCAAGTCCAACTGACCACGCTATAACTCTGCAGAGGAACAGAAAACCACAGGCTACCTGCTGCCTTTACAGTTCAGGAAATAAATCTGCCTTCTGTCTCTTTTTGTAAAAACAAGTTTCTTTTCCATTTGGTTTGGAGGAGCAACGGAATCTCTATACCTGCTTCAAAATCACGCTTCAAGAGGAGAATTCGTTAGACTCCGTCATGGTGATAACGGTGGTGACACAATGGGGTCTCTGTTAAATATGTCAAAGCATGCTCTGATTCACCACGGACATCCTTATTCACGTGACACTCGAAGGGTCCCAGAGACAGACGAGGATGGGTGGTAGTCCTTTATGGAAACTCTTTGTCAAAGGGCCACATCAAGGTTTATCTCCTCTGAGGAATCTCTCTGTTCCACAGCAAGATTGAAGCGTCTGCTTTGTGACTTTACTGCACTGGCGTGTTTCACTGCGAAATACTCTGCCTGCTTCTAACCCTTTCCTGTAAAGTTCCTTTCTGCATGTTTTACTGATGTTAGTCAGCATTGTGGCCCTGAAAAATCTTTCAAATTGCTTAAGCGTGAGGGTGGCAAATAAAATGAATAACGCGCGTTTAATATTTGCTATCTTCAAAACTCTTTCACATTGACTGCCTCAATTCATCCTCAGAACAACACTGTGCTACAGGCTATAATTTCCAAAAACATGGGACCCAAAATGGCTTTTCACCTTCATTTCCCCTGGCCTTCTATTACCTTAAAATAAAAATTCAGGAGATATACAGTCAATGAATGGAAGATGAACGAATAAATAAGGTAGTATCTACACTTATAGATGCTCAATAAAATCTTGGCTCATTTTAATATATGTGGAACTTTTATCATTGCACCTGTTCTTACAGTAGAAAGCTGACCAGTGCATGCACATCTTAGGTGTGCTGGATATGGGCATGCGTTTGGACTAATGCTTTGAACCTAATGTGAGACTGTGGGACTAAGAATCCTCATGGGATTGAAAGCCCTGAATCCAATTGAGACAGTGAGGGTGGGCAGGTCTGAGGCAAAGAAAACCATGCCCATTGGTTGTTGAACACATCTGTCACATAGGTTCGCCCTGCGCAATTGGCAAAACCTTTTGTCATGGCCCTAGTGAAATACGTTGCACCATCCGAGGCTCTGTGCCTAACTCCTAGAATTTTACATTAAACATCATTTTTGTTACATTTATGGGATTATAATGCAAGTCCAATTGAAAATAGTTTTTCTATCTCCTTCATATCTGTTTCTGTTACAGCATAAGGGGACATAAGAAGTACCAAAGAACATCTCTGCAGACAAAGTTGGAATTAAGAAAGGTCAACTTTGACCTGGCCATCTAAACACATGGGCAACATGTGCCAAGTCAAGTGACCGAGAAACAAAGAAATAGGAACTATGTTCCCTGGTACTTGTAACACACTTTCCCCCCACATACCTAAACTATCGTGGTTGGGGCCCAACCAAAGAAATACCATTTGCTTTGCTTCACTATATGTTCACTGTCATCCTATGTATCCAAGGGACCCCAGGCAACATACAATCTCTGCCTGACCTTCCTGCTACATTCTCTGCTCTCCAGATACACTGGCCATTGACCCCAACAGAATGGCTTCCATCCTCGGTTTCTGCTAAATCATCTTTAGGAGCTCAGCTCGAGTCACTGCTTTCTGGGGGAGTTTCCTCTCCTAAAATCCCTTTACTAAGATTCCTTTGTTTTATGCCCTTGAACATTTCATAACATGTTCTAGATTTGTGAACACATATTCACATTATTATTCCCCCTCTCCTACTAGACCTTAAGCTCCACTTACAAATTCACACTTAGTTTTTCTTCCTTATGGTAGAACCATACCTGAGGGCTGATTGAATAAAGTCATAAACCTATGTTTACATGAGAATGTACTTATATGCCTCTGACCCAGGTAACCTCCACCATACAAGAGACAAAAAACATATAGAATTTGCTTTACTTAGGTGAGTAGGATTATCGCACATAGTCCTACTGGCTTTGTCTGGCTTGGGAGCGTCTGCCACTAAGTTCAGTGATATTTATTTGGACAGTCAAACTCTATGTTAAGCACAGTCATACTAAATACAGAATATAAAATTATGAAATGAAAGAAACATGTAAGTGCATGCATGCCTCTGTACACTTGATTCAATACAGTGATGAGTCATTTTATTTTTCTTTCTATTTGTTAAACTGTACACTTATTTAAAAAATCAGTGGTCCAGCACCAAAGGCTTATTAGTAAAATCAGAAAAGGAAGCTTGGGGATTATGGGCCAGGAGTTTAGGGCCCGTTAGGGAAGAGCCTGAGTTGGGGTGGTGGCGTTCACCTCTGCTCTCTGACTCCGCCCCTCACCAAGTCTCTATGATTTGTGAGGTCAGGTTCATCACAGTGCTACATGCACTTGGTCCTCACCAATGTCTGTTGCCTTTGGACTCAGACACAATGTTTTTCCAAGGAGTAAAACCACAAGCAAAGTCTTTGGAAATGAAGTCCTGTAACAACCATGTGCCAAAGAGAAAGTATTCCCAGACTCAGTCAGAGAGTGACTGAAGATATATATTGTTCTCAGCATGACAACAGGGAAGAGACCAGCTCCTCTGTTTTATCCTTTTGGCCTATTAACTGTTAATATCTCCCAGATTTTTAGGTCTCAAGAACTCTAACGTCTTGGTCTTTGTGTTTATCTCCTTCCTCTTCTCTGCTATGGTTTTGCTTCTTTTTCCTCTGTCTCCTCTTTTCTTCTTCCTTATTGTTCAGCTGCTATTACTTTAATAAAAAATTCACTCTACTAGCTTCTCATCTGAGCCCAAGATGACTTTTATTTTTCTTAGGCAGGGAAACTGAGATGTGATATGTAAGGGAAGAATCTGGAGAGTAACTGGATGGAAAAGGCAACATCCCCTAGTCAGTGAGATTGTCAGGAAGCTCTTGTATGCCCAATATGCTGGGGGGTCAGTAAGGTGAATGGAAATGGCCCAATGAAGGGAAACACATGATATGGCAAAGGCCACTCACTTCCCATAGGGTCAAACACTGCTCTTCCTATTGACATGGGCCCAACAACAACAAAAAAATTAGTCATCAATTCCAGAAAATTCCACCTGAACCAACTAGCGTATTTCTCATGGCAACTTTTCTTCCTTTTCCCTCTGACTAGTACTTTGCTTTAAAAGTAATTGACATTTACTTAGCGTTCACTGCATACATAGATTGAAAGTTGTGTCGCATGGTGTTTCAGAGTCTTGGTATGCTAAGTGTGGCCTCAGAACCCACAGCAAAGTTGATATCTGAGAAACTGTTTGGAATGCAGACTTGCAGGCTTCACCCTGGACCTGCTGAATCAGAGTTTACTTCTTAACAATATCCTCAGGTCATTTGCCTGTACATTAAAGATCTGAGAAATACTATTTGAGAGCAATGACTGTGGGCTTTCACAGACCCAGAATTGAGGATGTTTAATCCCTCTGAGTCTCAATTGATACATCTGTAAAATGGAAATTATAATCCATATTTTTCTCAGGATTATAGTGGTAATACAAAGTTATCATATAAAGCCAGAAGAGCTCAGGTAGCACATTGAGTCTCAGTAAATGATAAATCTCAATTGAACACACACATTTTTTTAAAAAGCTATAATTGCTTCTTTTAGAAGCAGAAGCCGTCCTGGCTGGTGTGGCTCAATGGATTGGGCATCGTCCTGCCCACCGAGAAGTTGCAGGTTGGACTTCTGGTCAGGGCACGTGTTTAGGTTGTGGGCTAGGCCCCCCAGTTGCAGGCATGCAAGAGGCAACTGATTGATGTTTCTCTCCCAAATCAATGTTTCTCTCCTTCTTCTTTTCCTTCCCTTCCCCTCTCTCTAAAAATAAATAAATAAAATGTCTAAAGAAAGAAGCGGAAGCGATGTGGAGCATATACAAATCTGAGAGAAAAGACCCCTTGTTTTGGGGTCTCTTCATCTGTACAGGTTTTAATAACCTGTAAAGATGAAACAATTTTGCAACATTGATAAAGGGAGAGATGGAAAGTAACATTAATTGAATGTTTTTGTAGGTATCATCCCATTTAATTCTTCTACCAACTCTGAGGAGTATGTATCCCTGGGAGACACAATATTACACAGATGAGAAGAGCGTGAATATAGTAAATGTAAGTGACCTGTCCGAGATTACACATTTCATAAATGAGTGATGCATTTTATGAGTCACTAAACAGCGATTACCACTGAATAACTGTTTGTTTTTTAACTCAAGAACATCTACCGATAGATAAAATGAATGGAATGTTCTTGAATGGCGGGGTAATGTCTAGTGTTTTATTCATATGACAAGTGTCTCTTTTAAGCAAAGAAAAGTGGAAGAAATTTGCCAAACCATTTGCATTAATTTCAAGTGATTACCTAGAAACTTTAATAATTTAGGCTTTTGCTACAGGTTTTTCCTAGGTAACTTTAATTTAATACTTTTATTGTCAAGGTCACTTGTCTGGATTTTTTTTTTTCAAATAAATGGAGAGGAAGGAATGCAAGGAAACAAACTAAGAGGACATTCAGTAACTCACTTCTTTAATTATGATTGTTCAACTATCAAGTCGGATGTAAATGGATGGGTGAAAATGAGAATCACTTGAAAGGAACATTTCTCTCCAAGGCATGCGGGCGGTGGAAAGAGCTTTGTTTATGTGTCTAGGCGAGAGAAGGGGAGAGACCAGCAGTGGTCCTGCTTCTTGTGTTTGGTGGCACGTGGTGAATAATTGATCACCTTTCCCTTCTTCTTGGCACAACCCCCCATTCTCTCAGTGCTCACTTCCCCGGGTGTCATGCTTGCGATGGAGACAGCAGTGGATCCTGATGAACCCAGGAGGCTTCCTCTCATCTGAGCTGCCATTTATAACCCATGTGAAAAAATTAAATGGGAAAAGCAAAAAAAAAATGCCTCTGAAGGTTTACTTATTTATTTCCTTCTCCACTGTTACTCTACCTTGTATTGTTTGACAAGGCAGGTCACATACGCTTCGAGCAAATGCGATACTCACGGCTCAAGCCAAAGAACAGAACTTCTGTATAGGTTTCTGAAAGAAGACAGAATCTTCGAGGAATTGGCAACTGCTAATGTTTTAAAGGAAACTTTTGCAAGGGTTTAGAGCAGCCCTGATGTAAACCATTATCATTCCTTCAGTGCCTGATAATTTTAGGTTACCCCAAGAGCAAAGGAATACATGACTTCTGCTGTGAGGAAAACAACATCCTTAAGAGGAGAAGCCCATTTTCAGGCTCACATTTTCCACTGTCACATCATGTACAGGTAACTTGCTGAAGACAAAATTTTGTGGCAAAACAAACAGTTTTCACACATGGAACTTCATTATTTCAGAACCTGAAATGTTTTCAGAAAGATTTCTGAACTAGAAAGGGGGTAAGGCTCTGTCACTTTAAGGACAGTTCCCTTTCTGTGGCACTTTGCCCTCCCACAGGAAAAAAAAAAAAAAAAACACACCCTGCGTTGCCTTCTCATTAAGGGAAAGGTAACTGCAAAGACAGCATATTTCTAGAGTAAACAAATCTCCCAGAGGCTGTATTTTTGATAAGTATTTTCGCAGTGCTAGTTTGAAGGTTTAACGGTGTGTAGTGTTTCACTTTAATAGTCAGACTAGCAAGCTATAACAAATGCACTTTAAAAACTTTACACTCCGTGAGCTCTGCTTTGACAGGCCTTCCTCGGAGTTGGGAGGTAATACGGCTTCTCAGCGAGCCATACTTACATTTCAAGCTGAAGAGGAAATTATTCTTGATCCACGGGATCTGTCAGTAATTTGTGACTCAGTTTATGGTGGCCTTTTCAATTCACCCTGACTCACTAGGTTTGCCTGGACCGAGCTCAGAGTGGAGAGATTATGCAAAGGCAGTAACTGCTTCCACAGGCAGCGGTCCAAACTGGGGATTCCGTTCAGAGGCCTGTGTGCGCGAGTGGATCCAGAGCAGGCACCGACGGCCCAATTAGGCCCATTGGGCAATGCTGCATTTTTTTACTCGGAGGTGTGATGAATGAAGGTACGCCAAGAAAATATAACAAGAGAGAAAAGCTCTGTGAATCTTTTCATAATAATTTCACATATAACTTTTCATATGCAACCAACAGCCTAACCCAGTCAGGACGGGCATTCCAACTATCTAGAGATGCACACACATACATGTACACATGTGTACACATACACACACTTACTTGTATTTGATAGACACAAAATCTTTTTAACTCCAATGCCATATGCTGGACATAAGCTCCACCGTTATTATTTCATTTTCAAAACTGAATTAAAGTTTACAAATATGGGTCACGAACTAGACTTCTTAAATTCAAACCTCCACTTTGTCATGGCCACTCTTGCAGTATTCTTAACTCTTTCTGCCTCAGTTTCTCCAGTTTTCAAGAAGGGAATAATAATAGTACCCACTTCAGAATAGAACGCATTTGATAAGACAAGTAGTTTGCCTCATATATTAAGTACATCATAATGATAGTTATAAATAATATCTTCTCATGGGACAAATGTCTAGAAATTAAAGTAATAGAGACTTAACTGCTACTTAGTGTGTATGAGTTCTGAGTCTTCTGGTTGCAAGTATCTAAAGCTTACTTGTGGTGGCAGGTTCAAGATCAAGGTGCACATGAAGAATCAGATGTGGAGCCAGGAAAGCCTAGATCAGCAGACTGCAAGTCTCGAGACAGCAAGGCCACTGTTCTCGTGGTTTCTCACTGACTAGAGTCATGCAGTCTCTTCTGGGCTGGTGTGCTCCAATCTCAGACTTCCTTCCTCTGATTTTTTTCCCACATGCAACGTCCCCACCACTCCTGAGAATGTGTCACTGGTTTCACCCATATGCTACTAACCACCTACAGAGAGAGGACAATTGTCTGGCTTGGACTAGAAATTTATTCTTGACCCATTCAACCAAGCCATGAGCTTCAGCCACTTGGGGCCCACTCTTGTGGGCAGACGTAGTAGGTCTCAGAGTCAAGGAAACATTGAGAACTGGACAGATTTTCCAAAAGACACTGAAGACACTAATATACATATAATTATAAACTTTGGTTAAGTAATAGTGTGAAACAAGAGTATAGTCTCAAAACAATACATTTTCCTGTTCATTGAACACCACAAACTATGTTTTCTTTCTTCCTACTAGTGGATATAAATATATTTTTAGATGTGTTAGTTCATATATGCCTTGGAAAGTATGTTGTTGAAACCTAATTTATTTTTTCCCATGATTCGTGAATAAGCCTCAGGCTAAAAATTGGCTCACCAGAGATGAGGATTAATCTTGATGGATCCTAGTCACATTGTAGAAAACATTTTATTCATTTATGATATAATTCTTTTGTTGTTGCTATTGTTATTGCTATTAAATCCTTTATCCTTCAACTGGAGTTCAGAAAGAAAAAGAAAACAATGCTGATTAATTGAGTTTTCCCATTCATCAGTGGTTCACTCTATTAGAATCTCAGTGGGTTTTCTGAGGAGATTCACACAGAAATCTCGTTGGGTGTGATACAACTTAATAAGCACGACTCAGAGAGCACCAAAAAAAAAGAAGCATTCCACGGGGAGTTTCTCAAAAAATCATTGACTATAGATGGTACTCAGACATTCATGGATTTGAATGCTGCCTGTGTGTGATAAGAAAATTTCAATGTAGAGAAGGATCAAAGGACCAGTAGTAAACATACTTCTTCCAAAAAAAAAAAATTGCAGAGGCACATAAGGACGAATGTGTCCCGAAGAGTCTGCTCTAAGTTCCTGATCTGGGGGCCCAGTTCTCTGCACCAAGTCATAAACTGAGGTGCCCATAGAGCTGACAAAGTTTTATCATTTTCTTATTTATACTTCTCAAATTCATGAGTACAGAAAGGACTTAAACACATCTTACTAAAACCCTTCTATTGCAGTTGCCGATCCTATATAACAAACATCTTATTATTATTTATTTCATTCATCATTGTTTAGTATTATCTACTGGAGAGGAGCAAACTAAAATTAAACATTATTGTCATGGGTGGTGGGGGGATGTACCTTAAGCCCGAAAATGGGAAATGGGTGAAAATTTCATCCTGTTACATTAAAAATACTTTTACAGTTTTTGCTAAAGGTGACTTCAGCAGACTTTTGAAGCACACCCATGGCTTTCAAGTAGGAAGTTAGTTTCAAAAATCATATAGTCTAGAGAGGAGTTGTGAAATGATAAATATGTCGAATTTCAAGTGCAAGCGTGGCATACTGGGATCACAGGCAGAGGAGAAAATGGGGAGCTTGGAACCATGGGATGGTGTAGTCCCTCCCCTAAAACAATTTATGACATTACTAGAAAATGGAGAAGAGGAGAATACAAACAAGTAAAAGGCAACAAAGGTAATAAAACGCTGTATCACGTGTTTGTTTGCAGTAGCGGTATGGGTAAGAAACAGTGCCCTCTTTTGAGCATACACGTGGCCCTTCCGGGCGAGAAGCACAAGACACATTCATTGCTGCACGGAATCATAGTGCTGTACTCATAACTTCCGCACTACCAAATTAATGAATAGATTGACCAGTGGCTGTTTCTTGGTAGCAAAATTTCACATGGCCAAAAATGTTGAGAATTCACTAAGTATTGTTTGCATAGTGATGACTTTAATCTTTTTATTCAGTCCAGGTAGAAAAAAAATGAAGGGCCTTTTAGGTGGATGCCTTGGTGATGGCAATCTTACAATTTAAAAAAGTTCAAAACTTAGTATTTCCTAACTTATTTTCTTGACATTAGATTTGCTGTAGAGAACGGAGTGTGAGCAGTTGCGGTTAAAAGATAACAAAGCCTCCTTGCCCTTGGGAAAGAAATGGAAACCGTGAATCACAAGCAGGAGTACAGCAGTTTTATAAATCAGCAGAGACTAAAACGCAGATGCACCTGGCCCTCCATAGAAACTACAAAGCTCCCACACGCTCCAGGATTAGTGGCCCTTTTGATCTTGATGTTTCCGCAGATCACAATACATGGTTAAGTGATAACTGACAATTAAGGAAGAAAATTAAAAGATACAAGGTGTGCTATTTCCTGACATTCAACATAACTGTGAGAGTGTCCAGAATTTAAATTGAGGAAATCTGAGTACTTCTTGGTAAACTATGCCTCTCCCATTTTACATAAAATAACTTGTGATAGCTCAGAAAAAAAAATGCTATGGACTTGTAGATGAACGCAGGTGACCTAGAGATGCAGAGGTTTGATAACTGAGGGAGGAACAATACTAGAAAACTCAATGTTAAGATTATTAGGGAGCAATAAATGTACGGCAGAAACTTTAAAAGTCAAGTTTTATCCATGTTGCTTTAAACTGGAGACTTAAAAAGATTACATCCTACAAAGTATTTTCTCTGATACAATGGAATATTAGTCATAAAAAACCCCATCCATTTGCCATAGTATGGATGGACCTAGAGGGTATTATGCTCAGTGAAATAAGTCAGACACAGAAAAGCAAATACCACATGATTTTACTTATATGTGGAATCTACAGAACAATATGAACTAACAAACAAAACAAAAACAGACTCATAGATAGAGAGAACACACTGATGTGATGGTTGCCTGAAGGGAGAGTGGTGGGGAGATGGAGTGAAAAAGGTAAAGGGACTGAGAAGTACAGATTGGTAGTCACATCACAGTGACAGGGACAGCACAGCATAGAGATATAGTCAATAATATTTAACAACTATGTATGGTGCCCGGTGGTACTGAAAATGTCAGGGGAAACACTTAGTAAGGTATGTGACTGTCCAACCACTATGCTGCGCACCTGAAACTAATACAAAATAATACTAAATGTAAACTGTAATTGGAAAAAAATTAAAAATTACAAAATTAAATTAAAATCATCAACAATGTCCTGTCAAAATTCAAAATCATCAGCAAACAGAATCTGATATTAGCCTCTTGCTCAGGAATCTAGTGTGGATCCTGTCAATCAGTCCCTGTGAAGAGGTGAGCCAGGAAGAAGATAGGTCTCCCTCTGTCTTTAGGCTGTTAAACCAATTCACAAATAGTACTAAAGTCAGAATACTCACAGAACGGAAGAACCAATAATAAAAGGCTACTACAGACTTTTTTAAAAAGCAAGAGGAAAGAATCCTAACATCCCATGAAAGTGTTGAAAGTAAACATATGCCAAATATAATTATAATGTTTACAAGACGAGCTTATTTTGGAAGTGGATGTATTTAAGTATGTACATTTTGGAGGCTGGTTGGGTTTCAACTCTTGCTCTACCACGTGCTAACTCTGAGGCTTGGAACAGGTAGCAATCCCCATGAGCTCTAGTTTTTGATCTTTGAAATAGCACACAGTGATGTGAGGAATGAATCAAATACTGCCTATAAGGCATTGAGAACAGGGCCTGACACAAAATGGGTATTCAATACATCTGTTACGGATTATTAAATGAAAAAGAAAACCATGCAAGTACAGATCTGAGAGAAATGCAAATAATAAACAAAAAGTAAAGGTGCACTTAAAGAATTATGGGCATGTGTGTTAAAAGTGTGTTTTAAATTAAAATTATTCAGGTACCAAAGTATGAATAGAAGCTGGTAGAAAATTGATGAAGACCTTGAATATTTCTGAGTCATGAGCCTTATGACCTCACCACAAAAGTCAAAAGAAAAATAAAGCTACATATAGTATTCATATAATTTAAATTGGCAGAAGTTGCATATTACAAATCAGCACTTTTTAAATTATGTTCTAAGAGTTATTTATACTCTTAAGTTTTAAATATAAAAAGTGTTTCACAGTTTTTCATTTCTTTTCATGCAAAGTTCCAAACTTACTTTCATTCTCTATATGACATTTTAGTTTCAAGTAGATTAATTTTAACTGAGCTTCTTGTGATTCTTTTTATACTTTAATAGCAAAATTCTTGGATACCTCTATAGAAACATGCATGTCTCTTTGCCACAGTGAATTCTGTGGGTGTACACATAGCCACAAAAGCGCAAATAAAAGAATTACAAGTAGAAATAAAATAACCAACCAAAGTTTGCAGTGATAACTAACCAACCAGACAACTATTTAAATATTCCAGTGGAGAAGTTGCATGTTATCTAGTACAAATATTTGGTTAGTTGGAGTATCTCACATAACCTGCTGTGTATCTGATTAAAAGAGAAAGTCTTTATAAACTAACTGGAGAGTATCCTTTAAGAAAGGAAGATCAAGCTAATATTAATTCATGAAATGCAAACCTTTCTTTTGTTGAAACAAAAGTAAATAAGTTCAGTCTTTGGTCACGCTATAGAAGGTGTGAGTGCGATTACAATGGAAACCATTTCCCAGTAGGCAGGAAAAGGTATACATAACAAGAGACCTGGGCTCTTGACCAAGTCTTTTTTTTTTTTTACTCTCAGATGAATTATTAAATCTTCTACCTCTGAAATCCAGTGTCTGTATTCTAAAGACAAACCTTTTGATTAGATTTCCAACAGATGAAACACAAAACTTTGCCAAGGTTCTATTTAACCCTATTTCACATCAGAGAACCATTTAGACCCATTAAATTTCAATTAATTTTCACTTGATTCAGCAAAAACAATGAGCCCATTAAAAAGTACCAGGTAGAAAACAGAGGGTTACAGAATTTTCTGAGATGCTTTGAGAGATAAAGAAAGGCAACAGAAAGTGTGTTTTAACACTTAAACAGGGGAATGTTTGCTCTGTTAAACTTGAAAATAATTTGATATTTTCATTATTGTGCATTCTCGCACTTAGGAAAATAGTCACTGAATTTTGATCATGTACCAGGCTCCCCTCTATGTACAGGGGATACAGAAGTAAGTTAGGAGTGATCCTGACCCCCAACAGCCTGACCCCCAAAAGCTTACATTCCAGTAGGTAACTTAAGTACCAAATAATAGCTAATAACACATGTAATGAGTGTTTTTAAAATGGATGCAAAAAATACTGTAAGAAATTCCATTGTAAGTATTTTGGCTTTATAATTTATAAATAGGTATAAATAGTTGTTGTTTTTTTCAAACTTGAACCACACACACACACACACACACACACACAGTGCTTTTAAAGTAATCTCAGATCCATAACAGAGCCTACTGATTTTGGCAACTACAGTTTGAGGTGTTAAAATGTTTTATAATCATGGGCTTTTGCTGAACACTTTGCCTTTATGACTATTTAAAGTAATACTTTTTAAAAATCCTACAGAATGTTGACCCCTCCTCCATCACTCTAAAATGTGTCAGCAGACCTAGTTTCAGAAACCAGTTTGTTCTTTCCTTTATTCTTAGCCAACCACACCGTGTGTCCTGGGGAACATGGGCATCTCTGCACTCAGCCTAAGACTCAAGGGGAACCCTAGGTAGACTTCAAAGCATCTTTTTTGAATAGATATCTTCTCTCTGATAACCTGCCCTGCAAATTCTAGCTGATTCTCTCTCTTCAGCTTAGGCTTGGGAGTTCACTCGGCTCGATGCTGGCTGCCCTTTCCCGGCCCTTTCTCTAATCGGGAAAGTAATTCCTAGCAGAGCCGTCACGAGACTCACCTTGATTTACCTTCTCTCAGAAAGCACACTCAAGTGCTGTTTGCTGTCCCCTGTCTGAAGAGTTGTTCCATTTACTTTGTCCAATCTTATACATTTATTTTTTTAAAAGCAAGAGAGCTAATTTAATATCAGTCATTTTGCCATAGCTGAAAGTAGAAGTTGATCCCTATAGCTGAGTTTAAATAAAAAATAACCATCTTTTAACTCTCCAAAGTTTATGTGGATTAGGCCAAAAGGCTAGTAGGGATATGACAAACGTCCATCTAGTATTTCCTGCTCTGTCTACGTAACAACTACATAGCTGAACAGATTTTCCACTTGCAGCCTTTCAGTTGGGTGTATGATCACAGAAAATGTACTCTTGATATTTGGAATAGTTATAAGCTTTTAGTCAAGGAACATGTATAAAGGACCCATGGTAATGGCCAAGGAGGAGGGGGCAGGGGAGAGCAATGAGGGGAAAATTGGGAAAACTATAACTGAACAAACAGTAAAAAATAAAAATAAAAACTAAAAACAAAGAAAATATACTAGTCCCTTTCCTAACATTTTCAGTGAACACTCTTCCTTTAATAACAGGTTGAGTATGACATTTTTTTCCTAATCTCTGATCAATATTGAGTTATTGTCCCTTGTAAGCAGCTAAGCAGGCTGAATGACAGTTACATCTTGTCTTGCATTGAGATGAGTTAGGTTTAATAATAATTCCATGATGTTTCTTCTTGTTCACCCAAGAGCTTGTCATATTTCTATCTCTGACCACTTTGGCTGAATAAGATTTAATTCAAAACATTTTTGCTCTTTCTAAGCAAATTTAAGAATTTTTTTCCTTCTGTGTGCTCACTGGAGGTCGTGCTGAAAAATGAGGCTCCAAGTATGCCAGGGAGACCATAAAATATGAAATGGTAAGAGTTAAGCTTATAATCTATTATTCTCTTTACATGAAATAGTGCAACCCAGCATGTTCATTGAATTGAAGATTATAAACAACTTGCATAATGCCAAAAGAATGCTGTTTCAAATAAGAATTTATCACCAGAATGCTCATTATATGTAATGTTTGCCTTGGAATTAGACATAAGAATAAACATAGTATCATATTTAGCTGATTCTTCATCTTAAAAGACATTTAGGATAATAGGTGGCTCATAAGAAGGAAAAAATACATTTTATGTAGCTTTGTAAGTCCTTTCCTGAATGCTAATATATTCATGAATATCTGAAACCAACGAGATACCATAAACTACGTATATTATGTTAAAATATTTTCAAAGAAGTAATATCTTATTATATTGCTATGAAGCATACAATTTGATTATCTTTTAGTGTATTACTTTCTTTTTTCTAAAATCTTAGGGCAAACTAGCATAT
>VMDR010022130.1:0-16416 GCA_007922815.1 Macrotus californicus
CTTTGACCTTTGATCCACACGATAGGCAAACATTAGCCACTAATTGTGTTGCGGGAGCTGAGTCACACACGATGTATCACAGAAGCAACAAGACCACTTCCAAGGAAGTAAAATGACAGTGGATGACAAAAGCCTTGTCAAGCACCCAAAGAAGGTATTTCTTTTTAAAATGTTAGATTAAAAATGATTAATTAGATTAACAGATAAAAGGTGTTCTAAGAAAACTGATCACCTCTATTTTCATTATTTTATATCTGTGTCACATCTATTTTCAGTAGGCAAAGAAGAAGCATAAGGGGATAGAAGTCATAGAAAGGCCTATTGAGGAGGAAAAAGGAGCTTGAAAATACTAGGTCCAAGGAATAGGACAGTGGCTACCTCTGGTGCACAGGCAGAGGTGGAAAGAGACAGAAACATATGAAAAGTTACAAAGTGCTGGTAATGTTCCACTTCCTGGAAAGAGTGATGGGTTCACGGGCAAAAATATAGATAATTGACTTATTACATATATTTTTGTTTTATCAAATGTCAAGTTCCAAATTATATTATCAGCACCATAACTGATAAAAATTAGAGCTCTGTCTTCTATGTAATATTTCTACTACTTTCTTATATTGCTATTTTTGTAGTTGGGATTATGAAGTGAAGGGCTCTGGAAACAAAGAATCCTGGTCAGGGCTAAAACATAGTAGTCTCCCCCTGACTCTCACAGAAAATATTTTTACAAACATGTAGACTATACATTTTATCTGCTTCACCAAGGAGGCCCTGTTGTATAGACCTTTATTCCTCCCTTTCAGTCATTGCTTCTACTTGCCTGTCTCAATGCCAAAAATTTCACACATTAGAAACCAGGGCTTTTTTTCCCCATCTGTGGCATCCAAGAGCTTTCCATCTGTTGCGTGTAAGTGTGCATAGCAATAGTTCCCAACAACTCCATCTGAATTCGTCTAGCTCAGCCTTTCCAGTCTGATAACTAGCTGAAGACAAGGCACTTTAGGAATGGAACTTGAGACAGGTAAGCTTTTTGTTTGCTCCCTCCATGCAAGGGGGAAATGGAGAGATAAAAAATAAACTAAAAACTAAGGCATTGCCCTGGAAAGCAATACTTAGTTATAGAATCTAACTGGATTATTCAACTATCAATCCAATGTGAGTCTTGGGATTTGGGGAGAACAAGGTATCCTGACATCACGGAAGCTAGAGCTATGCTTTTTGGTCATTTTCCATCCCACAGAGCACACTACTAGCCTTCATTTGTTAGGCCAATTGCTGAGGGGAAGTTGAAGCAAAAACATCCAACCATGTGATACACCAACACTGAGAAACCACAAATAAGGTGATCAACAAACTTATTTCAAGAGAACCCTAAAACTCATTCTCAGGACAGCTGGATATTACTGGGTTTTGGAGCAAGTGGATCCAGACATTTCCAGAGGAGCATGAAGATGGTAGGAACATTCTCTTCTACAGCAAAGTCTTTGAAGTTGCCACACCATGTTAGAGAACATCATGGAGCTACCCAATCTCCCCTTCTGGGTTAGGTTAAGACTTGGAGATGAAACCTAGGTTGGGGTGCTCAAGAGCCAAGGACAGGTATGTGAATGATTAGGACTAATCCTCAACTTAGACATGAACTAAGAGAGAGCTAGATTACCAACATAAATAGACATCTTTAGTGAGGTCATTTGTATCAGTCAGAACTAATTCAATAGAGGGGGGAGATTGAACTCAACTCTATTAAAACAAAAGTCAAGAGAGTTTGTAAGTACTGGGGGTGTCCTAGAGGAAAGTACTGAAGGATGCTGGGGAGAGGATGGGCAATGTGATTTGTCATCAGTGTTTTTAATTGTCAGTAATCAAAGTTAGGGTCCTACCCTCCCACACAGACTGGGAAACAGGAGCACTGTCTTTCTTAATTCCATTTCAAGGGATGGCTCCCAGGTACTTGAGCAAGACATTCCTGGGTGATAGAAAGGGAAGAGTAATAATTTACAATTGTGAATTCTTTTAAAGTAAATGCTCTAAGAAAAGAGAGGTCAGCAGCCAATAGGAAGAAACCTGTTAAGTTTAATCAAGCTGAGGGGAATGTTAAGGCCCTCTTTGCTAACCATGTTTTACCACTTTTCCAGTTTTTAAGCAATATAACCTATAGGCAGAAAGAATCTCAGAAGCAGTGCATGTTCTTACTCAGCATGAGGAGTACCTGATATGAATGAGTGGGAACAGATTATATGATGATAGTAAAAAGTCCCTTCAAGAAAGAGGAAATAACCTGCTTCTGTGATTTCCAATTACACCCTCTCAGCCATTGCACTGAAAATAGAATCATGCTTGGTAATTATGGAAGAGATATCTTGGAAGCAGGAGGTAGTTACACTAAAAGCCAAGTCAGCAAGCAATGGCACAGGAAAATTACGCCACCCCTTGCACTGCCTTCCACCCCAGAGTCTGACATGTTGACTGCGCACTTCCTGCTCCCCAGTCTGGGAACCCCAGGAACTGCAGGGGGTCAGTAGCAAGCCCACAATTCACTGTCGCCAAGAATTGACAAACAAAACGGTCAAACCAGGTAACAAAACAGGGAAAGCTTTCAAGGTACCTAGTGCAACTAACAGTGTAGGTCATCAGCTGCTTACTCTTGTACAATAATTGCTGCAGTTAATTTCTTCTGAAAAATAACCAGTGGAGTAAATCAAGCAGCATATTTGAAATTGATGTGGAGAAGCAAAGTCGGTGTGGACGATACACCTTTGGAGTCCACAGACCACAGTGCTGCTGCAGCAGTCTAGTGTTCGCTGGGATACGTGCACTTCAGTGGAAATGTTTCCCTCGGACACACCAGCAACAGACTGGAGACCCTACCCCCTCAGCACCAGCGCTTCTACAGTTACAGCTGTTCTCAGGGTTCCTGCTTTCCATTTGCAAAGAGCAAGTCTGTTCGTTAGTCTTGGTGCTCTGAGCTTCTGCTGGTTTAGACTAATCAGCTCCCTGCTGCTGGTGAGAAAAGGACATGAGGACCAGGATAACTCCTTTTTTCTTCCCTCTCCCTAACCTTTTTCTTTCTTGGTAAACGGACATCTAATTTTTTTTCTCCCCCTTTATATTTTTGCAGAGCTCTGGAGATTGACATGGCTGACCATTCAGCAATTTTGCTGTCCTGGAAAATTTAATGAGAAGGAGAGGGAGAGAATACTATTTGTTAAGGTGACTCAGCTTCTGTAAAATTGAGGGTCTGAGATACAGTGTGTTTCATTGTGTGAGTGACCATCAGCCCCCAAAGCAGAGCTGGTGCTGTCTCCCTTGCCTGTGTGTGGTTTTGCTTCCCACCTCTTCTTCCTACAACAGACAGTTTTTCTCCTGTTTCCCTGCCTGCCCTCCATTCCTCCAGCTCTGGGTGATGCCCATTAACTCCTTTGACTCCTAGACCAGTCAGTAAGTTAATGATTGAGCCACAGGGAACTCTGGATGCCTCAAATCTCACCTTCCCTGACAGTAGGGTGTGTGGGGGGGCATGTCTTAGCACACAATTAATATGACAATTCCAAAACAGACAGTTCATCTTCAAGGTTTAGAACTTCCAAAGGTTTTAAAGAGATTGCATCAGCATCTCCACAATCCCTTTTGTTTCACTGACAGCTTTAAAAGATCGTCTTTCTTGGCTGCAAAATTATGGATGTCATTTTTAATGATCGATGTTATTTGTCATCCCAGAGGATGATCTTTGGTGAGAATTACACAGATGCCTTTATGAGACAGGGCAGGAGCCCAGAATAAATCAGCGAATGGTTTTATGGCAACCCAAGTGACAGAACTGAAGTAATCGTGCAGAAAGTGACATCAGCCTCTAAATAACACTCCCTTCCACATCACCTCTGACCTACTGCTCATTTGTTTGCATCGCTTTTAATGGAACATACGTTCATTTGAGAGCATGGGAAAACACTCAGTGAATCCATTATCTGTTGGACAATGGCCTTTGGCCTCTGCTATCTCAGTAAGTAGCTGTGTGACTTATTCCACATCAATTAACCTCTCTGAGCCTCAGTTTCCCCAATTGTAAGGTTATTTCTATTTTAGTGCAACAATTCTGTGTTTGCTGTGGTATGGCCATCATGAGAAACATCTCAATGGTTCACTAACTATATCCTTCATCACCAGACTGAAAGCTGGCTGAGTGCTGCAGATGCTAAAAACCTTCAATGTCAGCATCTATACTATAATGCCCTCTGGGAAACATCACTCCATGATCAGTTTAAGCGACTAATCCCTGCCTCGTTAAGGGAGCCTGACAAACACTAATTATCCTCATTAAGATAATTTGGTTTCCCAGACCTTCCCTGACACCCAGCAATCAAAGGCTAACCCTCAAGCTAGATCTTTTTGGAGAAAACTCACACATAAAGTTTGTGAGGCCCAACCACACATGGCTACCTAAAGAATGGTTTTTGACATCCTTTATTTGTGAAAAAATTGAACCTGGAGCCAGAGTTCAACTTTACCCACCGCAGTAACAGATTAGAGAGGCTCCCGCAGTATGATTTACTTGCACAAACTTCTGCTACAAATTGCAGATGAAGCCATTTCTCAGTATTGACAAAGAAGCTATTGGTGGCATATGGTACAAACTCTTTCAGCCTCCAAAAGTCAGTGCTTCAGCCAAGTGGCAAAGTGCCTGGGTTTCCAGAAGATGGTCTATCCCTATTTAGGTTATAGGGCTTCCTACTAAAGGAATAAAAATCTAAAGACAAGATGCCATTGGCCACATTGGGCAGGGTTCTGCTGACATACATGTCTGTCTCGGAGACTCTCGTTTGGTGGAGACATGAGCTCTGAGTCACAGTCTCTCCCCACCCACGGTGACATGTCCTCTGTGCACTTGTGAAAATAAGAGCCCTAATTTGGTACTGTCTGAGGTTTCTACCAGTGCCAAAACAAAGCAAACTTAGGGGTTTAAAACAATTCCTACTTACTATCTCTCCATTTCTGTACGTAAGAAGTACAGCACCATTCTCTGCATCAGGTTTCACAAGGCCAAAATCAAGGCGTCAGACAAGCTGGGCCCTTAACGAGAGGCTTTGGGGCCATACCTACTTCCAGGCTTATTTAGATAATTGGCCAAATTCAGTTCCTTGCGGCTGTAAAATTGAGGTCTCCATTCCTTGGAGGCTGTCAGTTGGGGTTGCTTTCAGTTCCTAGGGACCACTTGCATTCTCGAGCACATGGCCTCCTCCATCTTCATTGCTTATAATCTTCATTCCTCAAATCTCTGGCTTCTCCTGCTTTGGCCAGAAAAATACTCAGCTGCTTTTAAAGGGTTTATGTGATGAGATTAGGCCCAATCAGATAATCCAGGATAATTTCCCTATTTTAAGGTCATTAATTAGAAATCTGAATTATATCATAAAAATCTCTTTTGACATACAACAAAATATTAATGGCTGTGATATCTTATTCACCATCACAGGGATTAGGGTGGAAAATCTTGGGGGTACATTTTTAGAATTCTACCTACCACAGGTACCTGTACCTAAACATCCTTCAAAATTATCTTTCTGTGATTAAAACCTCACAAACATAACTCTTAAAAGAGAGATGATAATATTGGACACTTTGAGGCCTATACACATGCCTGTCAAGGTGATGGATTGGGGCTGCTCCAGGAAGCAGATGCTCCAAAGAGGACCAGAATCCCCACCAACTCGAACTCCCCAAGACGGATCTAGAAGCATCAATAAAACCACTCCACAGGACACTCTGCTAAACGGGAAAATGCAGGAGAAAGGATGGGGGATGATACTTTCCAGATCGCAACTTCAGGGGAATTTAAAGAAGCCAGTCAACTTGATAAATAAGGAAAAATCATGACAATTCAAGAATGTGGAAAATAGGGCAGTACTAGCCTGTCCCCACAGCATTCACAGACAATGCACAGACACAAAGGAAAGGCTCAGTATCTTCAGTATGTAGAACAGACTCAAACACAACCTACTCATGTAAAAATAAAAGGCAATCCATTGTCATAAGAGAACTATGGATTTAAGAACAACAGAGTAGAAAAAATGTAGCTAATAAAATCACAGATAAAATATGTGATGTTTATTTTTATCAAGTTAACAAAAGCCTTTTAAGAGAAAGATATCAGAAATGAAGCATAATATTTTAAAATATATTTTAAAATTCCTATATAGCGAACAATAACCATATGGAAGATTAAAATGCAATAAGAATGTAAGGAAATAAAATGTCTTTTAATGTAAGATATATGATAAACTGTAGCTACTAAATTTAAAGGTCATACAAGTTATAATAAAATGAATACAACTAGAAAATAAGAATGATTAGCAATATACAAAGGAAGAAATAAAAATTACTAATAATCATATGAAAAAAAATCCCTGTCTCACTGCTAACCCAAAGTAAAAATAAAAATACATAAACACTAAAATACCACTTACTATCAAGTTGATAATTAAAAATTATAGTTACCAGTATTAACAAGGGTATGAAGAAGCAAATGCTCTTATGTGATGCTTGAGGAAATGTACATTGATTTAATCTTCCTATAAAACATTTTTGAAATAAAACCTTAGATGTGTACATACACTTTCTTCCAAAAAACTTCACCTCCAGAAACGTATTATAAGGGACTAATCAAAGATGTGCAAATATTTATCTATAAAAGTCTTCATCCAAGAATTAGTCATTCTAGTGAAAAATTTGGAAACTCCTAATGTCAAAAAATAGGGGATTGGTTGATAAATTACAGTACATTCATACAATGTAGCCATGAACATGATCATGCTTGAGAAGAATATTAAATGGTGTGGAAATAGTATTGCGGCTCATTATGTGTCATAATGTAAGTCAGTAAAAAGGTAAGCAGCATGCAGAGGGAAATATACATGATACCACTTTGTTATGAAAGGTACATTATCATATATAATAATAATGTTTCCTATGGAAAATAGATTTAAAATGTGACAAAACAATTTTTTATTGTTGAGGATTGGGAATTGGAAGGTTTCTGTGCTTTTGTGTATTTTTCAAGTTTTCTATAATGAACATATCGACATGAAAAATTAACTTGAAAACCAATTAAAAATAAAAACCCAGAAGGGTATAACTTAGGTGTCTCAATAAAGTTGGAAGTGAAGACAATCATTGGACAGAGGAGAAAATGACAATTCTATGCCAGTAACTTATAGAGGTTAGTGCCTGGGTATCAGCCCAAAGGCAACATGTAGGTGCATGGTGTCCAAGAGGAAGTGACTGATCTGCCAGCTTTTGTAGCTGCCAGCTGGGCTGGCTAGCCTCACAAAAATTTGTCCTGACTGTTATATGGACATCCTACCCTAGCTACCTTTTCCTTCCCAACTTCTCCCTTTGGAAAATGTGGTCTACTCAACTCCTTTTGTCTGCCTGTGTCTTACTGTAACAATTAAAGATAATCACTGGAGACACTTGGAAGATAAGAGATGCAAGCTTAGGGAATTCAGACTTGTAAACTTTGTTGTAATCTGGAAATACTGTGTCCAGTGAAGAGACGTAGCATGGGGTTGAGAATGTCTGATTTCGTATGATTGTCTGCAAGACAAGAGTTCTGACACTCAGCTGGGCCACATTTTTCCAAACCTGTGGATAAAGTTTGACAGGGACTCTATCCTCTGAATCAGTTTGAACTATACAGGCAAAAATTTTATTATTAAATAGTAATAGTAATAATGAGAATAAGAATTAGCTTTGATGAAACATTGTTAAATCCAGGAACTATGCTCAGCTTTTTATAAGTATCGTTTAATTCTCTTAAAAACTCTAAGTTAAGTACTGTTATTGTTCAAATTAAAAAATCAAGGAATTCTAAAAAGCTCAAAACTAATCATGGCCAGTCTGTTTAAGTGCAAATCCTCTAGAAAAACAGTAAGCCTTTTTTACTTGAAAATTTTCTACCACCTAGCCCAAAAGTTACTCCTGGCTTTGCTTCCTCGTCTTCTCTTTACTGCATTCTAGCCTATGGACTTAAATGAAGTAACATGAGGCATTTACACTCAGTGAATATCCTACATACTTAACAGGGGTTCCTCTGGGAGACTTGGGTGGCCCCACATGAGTCACTCTGAAGTATTTCTTTTCATCCTTCTGTCTTTCCAGGGAGGTCTGCTGCCCTCAGAGTTACTGGAGGGCAGAGCTGCGCCTGCAGCTGCTACTGCTGCCTATCACCTCCGTGGGACTCCTGTTCTACCCGCCATTTCTTGGTGTTCTCGAGTTGAAAGACTTTTCATGTGATAAAGCATACTGCCTTAACCTCATACCTCATGGGACTAACGCACTGTATTTTGCATAAACCTGGAAGAAAATGTTCTGTAGTTAAGGCTCAGATGTGGACTTCAGGAGTTCCTGGACTGAAAGAGGTAGGAGCCCACATTCCCTTGCACTCTCCCCAGCCTGCCACTCTGCCCAGCTAGGTTGCTTTCTACCCACCTGCCAAGCCAATCAGCTCCTTCAGAGCAGCGTGAGTGCTGCTTAGATAGAGCTCCAGTTCATTGGACACAGCCAGACTGAACCTTGGCGTAGGCTCAGCTAGAAGCTTTCTCACCCAAAGTTAAAGTGCCTATCTTTTTAAAGCTAAAGGTATACCATTAAGTACATACAAAAACAACAACAACAAAATAAAACACAAACCCTAGAGAAAAGGAATGAAGTTCAAGACTCAAGACTCAAATTGTTGCTAGCAAGGAAAACTATAGACAATATGAGCCAGTTTCCTTCACCAATACTGCCTGTCTCCGTTGTGACATTTTTAATCTTAGTAGCCATCTTACTTTTTGTTCTACTTTTACTGACATTTATTTTATATTCAAAGGTACTGTTAAAAAGGTAAAAGGACTCTGTGAAAGGGCCTTATATAAATGTTGTGAATTCATTGACTTGACTCTTCTAAGCAGTAGTTGGCACTCACAATTGAATGTAAATCACTAACATATTTCCCTCCATACTGCTCTGTACCCCTTTACACTGAAGAACAAATTAATATAATCCTGAGCTTTAATTCACTATCCACTTAATTGGTGAGTTAGGGGTTTCAAAACACATCCAAGAGCATTTAGAATTTTAAGAAAAATTAAGAAAGTCAAAACTACCCTGGAAGCTACAGAATACTGATCTAGCTTAGGGGTTGAACTGTGACCCACAGGCCAAATTGGGCCCACTGCCTGCTTTTGTATGGCTGATGAGCTAAGAGTAATTTTTATATTTTTAAATAGTTGAAAAGAAGGACTATTGCATGATATATAACAATTTATAAAAAACTAAATTTTGGTGTCAATGAACTTTTACTGAAACACAGAAAGGCTCATGTGTTTCATATTATCTGCAGAAGCTCTCACACCACAGCAGCAGAGCTGAGTAGTTGTGACAGAGACATATGGTCCACAAAGCATGAAATATTTATTATTCGGCCCTTTACAGAAACCGTTGCCAATTCCTGATCTGCCTGATTGATTTTGATATTTGCAATTTGACATAAAGGAACAGAAAATAAAAACATGTGGATAAAATAGCCTTCAACATATTTCAGTTTGAAAATGAAGTGAGAAAGAGTATGTGTGCATGTACTTGTATATGTATATACACATGTATATGTGTGTATTTATACTATTACCTTTGCACAGATAACTATTAAGTTCTAAGTTTTTAGAAAACTTTGGCAGATAGAAGCAAGGGAGAATGTACAGCAATATTAGAAAGTGTGTGCACTTTGGATTCTGACAAAAACTGGAAGCAAAACCCAGCTTCAGTACCAAGTAGCTGTGCAACTTGAAACACATTGTGTAGCCACTCTGAGTCTGATTTCTTAACCATGACATGAAAATGAAAATACCTATTTCATTAAAATCAGAGTGAAGCCCTGGCTGGTGTGGCTCAGTAGATGGAGCACTGCACTGCAAACCAAAGGGTCACCAGTTCGATTCCCAGTCAGGGCACATGCCTGTGTTGAAGACCAGGTCCCCAGTAGGAGGTGTGTGAGAGGCCACCACACATTGATGTTTCCCTCTTTCTCCTTCCCTTCTGCTCTGTCTAAAAATTAAATAAATAAAATCTTTAAAAAAATGAAAAAAAAATAAAATCAGACTGAAGGTTATAAATAACCTAAGTAAATAGCCTGGTCCAATGACTTAAATCCACTAGCCTTTCAGTGAATAATACACACAGCGCTGTGGTTTTGGTCAGCCTTCCCCAGTCACACACGTCCTTGAGAGGGTGAGAGAGGTTTTCAGAAAGAAATTTAGATTAAAAGGGTAAGCTTCTGAGTCGGTTACTTGCAATAAGTTTTAAGATAATTTATTACTACCATCTATCCACACATACAGGCTTATATATAATATATATATATTTTATACATTATTATATATATGTACTCTGCTTGGGGAAGTCAACTTGGAGAATACAGGAGGAAAACTTTCAAGGATTTCAGAAATCTAAAGAGAAAAGCAAAGAAAAGAAAGATGCAGTTGATGCAAGCTAGTACCTCAAAGTTAGCAGGCTATGACAGCAATACAACAGCTAAGATTCTGAGCTCTGGAATTAAGAAGACCAGGGTTGAGAATCCATTTCTGTTATTTACTAACCATATGTCATTAAGAGCTCAATTCCCTCATCTACAAATTGAGAGTCATATTGGTATCCACCACAATGAAACTTTTGAGAACAAAAAAGAGAATAAGAAGAGCTTGAGATGGTGGCTGGCATACAGCAAGCATTTTACTCTTTCATTCATTCAACACAGAGTTACTGGCACACCTATATATCAGACCCTGTGGCCATTGTTAGGAAGAAACTAGTGAGCAAGACAGTTTTGGTATCTGCTATCATGGATTTTATAACTAATAGGGAAGTAAGACAGTATACTAGTAACTGAACAAGTCACAAGTAATTCTGTTAAAGAAGCAAATAGGGTTGGAATTCAGAATGAAGGAGTGGCCTGCATTAGCTAGAACATTCAAGTCAGGCTTTTCTTTAAAGAAGAGAAGTGTCCAGGCACATGAACAGAAAAAGCAAAAGAAAAGACTTGTGTGAACTTTTCCTTGAAAGGAAACTAGGTCACTGGCCGAAGTATGGTGAGCAAGGGAGAAAGTGACAGAAGATCAAGTCAGAGGGATGGACAGGAGGTGGATGATATAGGATCTTTGAAACCATCACGAGGAGGTAGATTCTGTTTTTAGTGGAAAGGAAAACATTTAAAGGACTTTAAACAGAGTTATAGGATCTGGTTTACACTTTCAAAGAGCTGCTTAGTGAATGGAGGAGGGCAAGAAGGGAAGCAGGGGCCACTTTGGGAGCAACTGCAGGTGTCCAGGAGAGCAATCTGTCACTGTCATTGAATGACATCAGAGCAGTGGAGAAGTGGAGATAACTTGAGGAGATGAAATGGGCAGGACACTGATGGGGTGGGTGTGAGAAGGAGGGGGCAGGACGTGTCAAGAATGACTGCAGATGTGAGACAGTTTCTGAAACTTAGGAGACTGTGTGGCGGGAGGAACAGTTTTGAAGATGAAATTAAAGAGTCCATTTGGACATGTTCCTGAAGTTCCCCAATAGTTAGAGGTTGGGTGGAGGAAAAGATACATGTGAAGGTGGCTAAGAGAGAAGGAGATTCAAATAGGTGTGAAACTAAGAACTCAAAGAAAGGAGAAAGGAGGACTTCAAAAAGAAGATGGTAGTAAGTTATTATAAAAACTGCCATCATCATTATTCTTACTGTGGTGGAAACATTTTATGGGGCTCAAATCCCCTCACCTAGGTGGTCATCTGTATTAAAGTCAGCCCCCCAACTGGTCTCTACCACACCACTATACTCACTGTATTCAAAGAACTTGTTACACTTGGTAAATATCCCACCTCATTATTTAGTCTGGCACTTGTTAAATGCTAGTTCCCTGAAGGCCAGAGTCCTGTCTCTTTTTGTCCTCACTGCATTCTCAGTGCCTGAAAGAGTACTTGGCAGATGATAAATACTCAATTAATACATCCTGAGTGAATTAATGTTTGGCAGCTTCCTATTTTTTGCATTATTGGTAGCTCCTTCTTTTCTCTCTTTTCATCTCTGCTCTTCCCTTAATGGTATTCTAATGCATTATATTCAAATGATATTTTAAATCATGTATATAATTTGACTCTTCATTTCGCCTTATGAGGATGGTAATAAGACAGAGAGCCCACCTCTGTTTCAGAGAAGACAGCAGGTAGGTGAAAAGGAAACTGGACATGAACCCAGGAAACCTGACTGCACATGTAGGTTCATATTTTTATTGGCTGTGTAATTCCAAGCAACTTCCTAAGTTGTTGTAAATGTCAATTTCCTCATCTGCATAATGGCAATAAAAATATGCCTATCTCAAAAATTTATTATAAGGATAAATGAAGTGATACTTATACAACATGGTGCAGGGCATGCAATAGTGTTAAAGAGCAGGTGAGCGTGTTGTAATAGTATTGTAGTAGTAGTAGCAGTAGTATTAGTAATAGCACTATTTGGAAATAGTATAGAGAATTTCACATTCGAGTGAAAGAGAAATTTGAGCCTTGAAATTGGTATACTGGCCAAATCCTTCAACAATAAACACTATTAAAATGAAAATCCCCATAAAAGAAAAATCTTCTCAAGCCTCCATCAGTCACTTCTTATTATATGAACTTCACTTAGCACAATGGGGCTGTTGCATTACAAGAGGTTGTGCATTCAACACCCTGGAAGTCTTCTTGACCCGGTTCCATGAATTAGAGAGGAGTCACAGTAGCTGGCATATTATTAGGAAATCAGGCCATATATGGAGTAGGACTGGTATTTATACTGAACTATCATGAGGCTCAAAATATACTACCTCATCAATTAATGTAAATGATTTATCTTCTTTCAAACAAGAACTTGCTGCAGTGCTTAAAATGATAAAAGAAAGCTCAGGAAGGAAGTTTCCAGATCCCAAGGTCTGACTTATGCTAGAGAGAGTAGAGCTCACTTCATGAAACCTTTGGGCTCAGAGACCGGGGCCACAGTTCTGGAATGATGCTCATGGGCACCATTTAGTGGCAAGAATATTATCAAACACACACTAAAGGACATTTAATAATGTGACATGCTCTACCATTTCCTTCTTTTAGGGCACTTCTCTGCCTCCTGCCCTTGTAAGACCAGAGCAAATCTTTACTCCTTCTCCTCACGCTTCCTTGGTTTGGTCATATCTGACATCTGGCCCCCGACCCATTACATCAGGGAAGTGCTATGGCTTCTATATTGCCTTCTGAGAGGTTATGGCAGCAGGGTTTTCTTTTTATGCAAATCAGAGTTTGGCTTTTTCACCTATAGAATTCCAACTTCCTGAGGTCAAGAACTCTAGATTAGTTTGCTCTTGCTGTGTAAAAATCCACAACAAAACTTAGTAACACATAATTCTACAAGCCATTGGACCACTCTGAACTCATCTGGATCCCCTTAGGGATCTGCAATCAGCAGCTCTGCTCTGGAGTTTCACTGGCTATGAGCTGGGGCCCATTTTACCTCCCAGCACAGAGTGCCAGGCAGGATCGCAGGAGAACAAGAAATGAATGCATGGTCTCTTGAGGCCTAGGCTTGGGACTAACAAATACATCACTCCTTTCTTCATTCTGTTGGCCTAAGCAATTCCCAAGTCCAAGTTAGATTCAAGGGGTGGAAAAATTTCTCTATTTCTGGAAGGGAGTAGCTGCAAGGTCCTATTGTGAAGGGTATAGATATTGGGAGGAGTGGAAAATGGGGTCAATTTAGCAATTAATCTACTACAAACTATAACTTGTTTGTGACTATTGCTCTAGTGCCAAGCCCACCCAGTGTTTAACCCATAGGAAGTGCTCTGTATATAATTACTAACGGAGTGATGGAATGTTGTACTTGGGTCTGCGCCCTGAGCCTTCTCTTATTTCTTACTGAGATCCCTCATTGTATCACAGATTTAAGCAGCTTGGTGTTCTCTTCCCTTTTTCCTATCCTTGTTCTCTAGTCTAGCTCAGCCCTGATGTCAACTAGAAAACCACCAACATAACCAGCGGAGTACTGAGTCATTACATCATTATCAAAAAAAAATCTAATTAAACTATTTTCATTCTGAGGAGGTTTGAAATACTTAAACTGCTTTCTTACTTTGCTTTTAAAAATGGAGAAGAGAATTAAATAACTTCCATAAATTGATATTTTATAAGGATGGAGAGAAAAAAAATTTTGTTACACATACATACCAAAGACATTTTTAGGTTTTTACATATAGTATCTTGTTTAATCCTCAAAATATTATAGATGTTATTTTCCCCATTGTAAAGAATCAGAGGTGCAAAATCATGTCCCAAAGGACATCCAGATAGTAAGCAGCAGAACGGACTCCAGGTCACGCCCTTTCTTCTACAGCACCGACACATGTTCTCTCAGATCTCTAACAAGTCGTACACATCAAGCCCCCTACAACAGGAATGGTCATGAAACCTGGGGTGAGGATGTTAAGTTGTGAATCCTTACCCTAGGCACAAGTCAACCCCAACTCCCCTTGGTGGACAAAGCTCCTGACAGTTATGCAGCAAAATTCAGAGAAAGATAGCTTTACCTCTGCACCTTCTGTAGCTAACACAAGAGTAGGGATGACCTACTCTTGTTAAGGACAAAATTTTGTCCTAAAAAGGTGCCTGTGTCCCAGTGAAAAGCTAGTCATAGAGTCATTTGAAAATGAAAATCATTTACCTTTGATCACAAAACAGTGTATTTTGTTCAAGACACTGAAGAGATTCTCTTTCCATTAAATTTAGCCCCAAACAGCAACAAGTTCTGAGATTTCTATTATAGCAGCCTCCAAAGGCCCATTAAAATAGTTCGTATGAACTAGAATGCTGTTTCATCAAATCTTGAAGTAAATAAATATTGTGTGACAAGATGGCATAAATACTAAACTGAGGCCTGATTCTAATACCAAATCTTGTGTAGTTGAGCAAAATATTTTTAATCTCTGGATATCATTCATATGGCAAATCAAAACTGAAATAAATACTATAATTGGACTGGACCTATACCTGAAGTGTTCATCACCTCCAGATATCTAAACAAATAGTTGATTTTCATAAATAGATGTCCATGATTTAGATCCTGAGACCATAGCCCTTTGGATGAGGACCAGCTTCTGACCTGAAGAACAACCAGCTCTAAAATGTATTAGCATTCTTCTTGACCCCTGGCTGTATCAACCAGTTCACAAGGGGTTGCAAAATGATGAGTTTCTACTTTATCATGCCTTCTCTATTCACCAGCTCTTATTATTCTAGAATTAAGAGCTTTCCTGCACTAAATCAGGCTGAATCATGGTAAATTAGAGTAACCAAATTATATCTCTCTTTATTCCATCTTAAACTAAGTCCCCTGACACAATTCTACACAATTCTCTTGTTATAAAGAGACCTAGATGCCCCTGGTACTATAATCAGGGGACAAATACAAATTAGAATTATTCCTACCACCACTAATCCCATTGTGACAAAATTGTTTACTTCCTTTGAATAAAGCAGATCCCAACACCCCAAAGCATTATCATGTAACTAATTCTGTTAAATAGAAAGTTAATCTGTTTTTCTGCTTTACACTTAAAAAATGAATGAGGTTAAGCTAGGGATCTGAAACTCAATCACTCCACTCTCAGATTGTGCTGCAACATTTTCACAAGCAAATACATTGTCATCCTAATAGATGGCTTTCCACTGAAAGGAAGTTCTCCCACAGTAAATGGGCTGAATATGGTGTAGTTAGTTATCAAGTTTGCAGCAATAGTCTCTACAGAGCTGTGAGACAAAACAACTGTTGAACTTAAAGACAGGTGACTTGAGATTATCCAGCTTGAAAAACAGAAATAAAAATAGAATGAAGGGAAAGAAGAAATCTTCAGAGATCATCAAGTTTACAAACAAGCTCCTACTAGGAGACTCAGAAGAAGAGGAGAGAGAAAGGGGCAAAAGGAATACTTGAAAAAGTAATAGGGGTAAAAAGATACCTCTTCAAACTTGATGAAAAACATTAATCTGTATTTTCAGTAAGCTCAAAAAACTCTACACAGTATAAACTCAGAGAACCACATAAAAACACATCAAAATCAAACTGTCAAAATCAAAGGCAAGGAAAGAATCTTGGAAATAGGAAGAGAGAAGCTACTTCTTAATAGTTTATTTCTCATCAGAAACCATGCAGGTCAGAAGGCACTGGAATGATGTATTCAAAATGCAGAAAGAAAGACTGTCATCCAAGAATTCTGTATCCAGTAATACTATTTTTTTTTCACAAATGAAGGAGAAATTAGGACTTTCCCAAATAAACAAAAATGGAGAGAATCCATTACTGGAAGACCTGACTTTCAA